>JAEIHY010018511.1:0-67436 GCA_018904565.1 Drosophila tsacasi
GTTTGCGCTTACCGATCGGATCTATCAGCTTTATATATAGGATATAGGATAATAGTTTTGCTTCGGACTTATCCGCAGTAGAGGACACTCTGTTACCTTTCATCGCCACACGGCAGAATTGGCCGGGACTCATCGATGATCATGTAATTTCGAGTGCACAGGTTCTTCACACAGTTACACACTTTTTAACATACGATTATTCACACTGCTGTGGCCGCGGAAAGACTGAGGCTGCTGCGGCGAGGCGCGTCTATTTATAGGTGTGAGAAATTGAGAAAGAGAGATATTGATCGAGAGAGAAAGAGATAGAGAGATAGAAAGAGAGATGGGTCGAGAGAAAAATAGAGTCAGAAAGGTAGAGAGACATTAGGAGAGGTAAATAGAGAAATAGAACTAGAGTTTGCGAAAGATAGTGAGCTATAAAGAAATTGGCAGAGAAAGAAAGAAATCAGGTAAATAGAAATATAAATAGTGAAAATAGTATCATTTCTTCATTAAAGTGACTCGAATTGAAGACGAAATGGTTCTATTTCATTCTAGACAAACAAAAAAAAAAAAAAATTTACAAATTTTACTTGTGCAGCCCTTTGTTTTCATAGGTCTCTGTCTCTCTCTCTCTCTCTATTTATATCCACCTCTATCTCTCTCTCTCTCTCTCTCAATCCTCCAATAAATCTCCTCCGATCAATCTCTCTTCTCCTCCATTTCTCACACCTATAAATAGAGGCGCCTCCCCGCAGCAGCCTTAGTCTTACCGCGGCTTTCCAACCGTTCACATAAGTTTTACTAATCGTGAGTAAAAAGTGTGAAAATAATTGTGTTAATAACTGTGTGAAGAACCTCTGCACTCGAAAGGACTTAATCATCGATGATTCTCGGCCAATTCTGTGTTCGGTTTGGCGATGAAAGGTAACTGAGTGCCCTCTACAGTGAGTAAGTCCGAACCAAAACTATTATCCTATATCCTATATATAAAGCTAATAGCTCCGACCGGTAAGCGCAAACAAATGTATTTATTTACATAAAGCTAACAATTGGTTATAAACCACAAACCAATTTTTTAATTAAGCACATTACCTATTTACATTCCTATTTTGTGTGATTATCTTTCTAAATAATCAAGAAGCTTAAACAGACATTATTTTTTTAAAGCAAAATATAAACTTAGTAAAAATATTCTGCAAAATAAAAGTGCTTAGCCAAAAACTTTCTTGCTCTATCAGCATAAGCGACTTTAAAATATTTTCCTTTTTTTCTCGAAAAAGTTAACTTACCCAAATCAATAGAAAACTTTCCGGAATATGCTGAGAATACTTTGAAACTTCAACGCCATTCAGTTAATGGGTTAAGCAGTGATTTTCACACAGCTTAAACGGCGCCAAGGATGCAGGGAAATTTATGCAAAAGTCGGGACAAAAATTACAATGGCCGATGCTGCTAATGATTGTTGTAATCGGTTTTTGCATGTGGTGCAACCGCATTTCCCCCCACATTCGATGTCGCGTTGTTTAGGAAGCGACAGCAGCTGGCGGTCCTGCTGATGGTCCTGCCGATGCCGATGGTTCTGGTATCCTTTCTGCTCCCCAGCTCCATCCGCGGATGTCCTGCTCATCATTTGCATGGCCATCGATTACCACATCGTACAGGACACACAGCACACGGGGCACCGCATGCCGATGGGAAAAACACAGGCAACTGGCGTGCCAAATATGCGAATTATTTGCCGCGCTGCAGGAAACAGGATGACGTCGATGGGCGGGCGATTCCCCCGCGGCCCAGCTAGTGGCTACAGTGGGCACCGTGCGGGCACAGTGGACACTTGAAGCCGGATAGTAAAATGCACGTCGGCGGTCGCCAGTCGCCAGTCGCAACGGCCATGAATGAATGAAAAGTGCTTAATTGCTTGTGACGGCGTTAAATAAATTCTTAATTGCTTCGCACTTTGCGCGTTTGCAACGTTAATAGGATTTCCGTCGCCTGCATGTCGCCAGGATATGCACATCGCCTGCACCGGCTCAAGCGGCGGCTCCTCCTTTCCCCAAAAAACTTATTTCCTTTGCGTTTTATTGCCGTTAATTTCCGAGGAATTTTCGTCATCTTTTTTACATTTTTTTGAGCGCGGCCAGCCGCCGTACAAATCCTTTTAGCCAAGTGTCAGCCAGGCCAGAACTGCCAGCCAGCCAGCCAGCCGGCGGCACATCATTTGCAAGGCAAAGCGCTAAATTTCATTTTGCATACGCGTGTGTCACGCGTATCCTCCCACGCGTCCTCGTTACAACGTCCTGTATATACACTTTGGGGAAATTTTTATTTTTTGTTAAGCAAGATTGTAAGGGTTTTATGTAAAATATAAATAAATATGATTTTATTAATATTCTAAAGGGTTTATATAAGGATATAAATCCTTCTTATTCAATCAATATTTTATATACAAGCTTAAAATGAGTAGGACTTTATAAATATTTTAAGGGGGTTTTATGTAAAATAAAATTATAAGGATAAAAATAGTCTCTGGGGGCCTTATATAAAAGATAAATACGAAAGTTTTTATCAATATTTTAAAAGGTTTATATTAGCTAAAAATGAGTGGGACTTTATCAATAGGGTAAGGGGATATTTAGGGGATAAATAAGTAGGAATATAAATATAATCAAAAAGACCTATTTTGGTATGGTACCGAAAATATTTTATTTCATTTATTATTTAATTCATTTAAATCCAATTGAAGAATACCATTGTAAACCTTATGAAACAAATAAGATTATATTTCTGATTTCCAAAGCATGATCCATGATTCTCTACGCCGAATACACACTCTTCTTATGGAAAAAATATAATATGGTGTATAAATCAACTTTAAATTTCTTATAAATTTTTTTAAAATAATTTAACAAAGATACCTTTCACCCCTCCCTTATCCTCAGTGCACTTTTATATGTTCGCGTGGCCCTGTGTCTGTTGACGTAAAAAAAAATTAAAAATGCATTTGTGACATGCCAGCAAAAAGAAATGCAGCACACGTTGCAAAAACTAATGACTTAATAGCTCGCTGGCTGCCAGCAAGGACACGCGTGTGTAAGGACTCCGTCAGCGGCTGAAAGGGGGGCTAAATTTGGGTGAAGAGTGCACTTGGTAAATGCAAATCATGAAATTAAACTGCTCGCTGGCCAATTCGCCTGACGGCGGCCCGTCAATAAGTTTGGCGCTTAAATAACGATTACGCAAGGCTTGGCAAACAATTACAACCGAAAAACGGAAAGAAATTGTAATAAATTCAAGGAAAGAAGGGACACGGGAAACCCCTAAACCGAGCTCAGAGACTTTTCCCCTCTTTTCTTTTTTATTTTAAAACAAGAATTTTAATTTCACTCGAAGCTCTCGCTCAGACAACACTTGAAGGAGGGACCTGGGATCCCTGGGATCCTTGTGGGTGGAATGTCTCGTAATGAAATTTACATAATTTAGAAAGAGATTTGAGCAACTTTCTTTTGCCGCTGTACGCGTATAAACAAGACATTTCCGCCACTTTAATTTTCAAAAGCTTACACTTGAGATTTTATTGGCCAATTCATTGTTGGCCGTGGCGAGGGGGGTGAAGCGAAAAGTGAAAGAAAGCGCAAGCCAAAAGTGCACAAGGAAAACTTGCAAAATGCTGAAAGAAAAAGGGAATCGCTGAGCAGGAATTGCCAAGCAAGAAAAAAAGGTTAGAATGAGCTGCTGAGACTTTGCGATGCTCTTCGTTAGTTTTGATTACTTTTAGTTTTTCATTTGTGATATTTATATAAAGTCTACACTCTTTTAAATATTTTATACTATTCTGTAAAGATTTTATAATATTTTATTTATATTTTTGAACAAGGTTTGTTAACTTATATGCCCCAAAAAAATCAGAGAATCGTAAATTAAAAGTGTAGCAACGGAAAACTTAAGAAACTGCAAGGAAAACTCAGTTGGGTAATTTAAGAATATACTTAAGAAGTTATTTTTAAGTGTTTCTCAAATGTTATTTGAATAATTAATATTTAAAGCCATAAATAATGAAATATAAAATAAATCTAAACAAGAACAGATGTCATAAATATTAATATAATAACTAATCAAAGCTTTCTTTCCACATTATTTATAATGAAATAAAATATTCTTTAAGTCAAAACGGTACTTAACTTTTCTACCAAACCTTAACTTAGAGTCAGTCAGTCAAGGAAAATTGTGAAAGTAAAAAAAACACATCCTACAAAAGTTTTTCCAACTATCCCTAGGAAATTCCGTCTGCATTTTTCACCTACCATGAAGGGGTGTCGTTTCGATTTTTAGCAAATTTATAACTCAAACGCGTCGCATCCCATTGAGCGGGTCACAATTTATTTGCATAAACCCAGTGACAAACAGGGGAATCCGGGATCTAGCATCCAGAATCCACCACGTGGTGATGTCTGATGTTTGTCCAAGAAGGGGGAAATCAATGGGGCAGCTGGTGCAGCTTAAGCCAAAGTAGCCAAGTTATTGAATAGTTACGACAAGTCATAATATAAAATAATCCCCAGCTGACTTTCTCCCGCCTTTTCTCCATTTTTCCTTCTTTCTCTGTCTCCAGCGACCTGCTGAAGAAGCTGTCAGTGAAGGCCGGGCTCATTGGCTGCTTCCGGGGCCTGGTGGTCAACGGGGAGATTCTGGACATTTACAGCTACATGTCAGTGCATCTGTCGGAAATTATCAAGGACTGCAAGCCCTCCTGCGTCCCATCGCCCTGTCGCAACGGTGCCCAGTGCAAGGAGCTCTGGAGCAGCTTCAAGTGCGTCTGCAACAATCCCTGGGCCCACATTGGAGAGTACTGCGAGACAAGTGAGTGCACAAGGACAAATTTCCCTTAAAATGTTTTTAAAAATGTTGGTCAAATATTAAATAAGTACTACCTAAAGTGGGGAAGCCTTCAGAGTATAAAAATCCTTGAAATCTAAAGCTTGTATGTTAAATATTTATCATTAAATCTTTTATAAGAAATATTTTCTCTAAATTATGTATAACATTCTTCTTTAGTGTAATTTCCTTTCAATAAAACCCCCATATCGTTTAATTTTAATAACTTAAAATTCATTGCAGATATAAACGAAAAGGCTCTGACCTTCATTAACCGCGAGTCCTTCCTGATGCGAAACTATCTGAGCGTGACCGCCACTCCGGCCATCTTGATGCATGGCATCGAGGCCGAACGGGATGTCCTGAAGGGTATCCTGAATCAGGATCTACTAATTAATTTGCGAACCTACGACACGAATGCCTTGGTCCTGTATGCCAACGATCATTACAACAACTTCGTGCACCTGTACATCAGCCTAAATCGGGAGATAGTGTTCCTGTACAATTATGGTGATGAAATTGTGAATCTTACTCTGCTGGATGATACTCTGGTGGCCTCTCTGAAGAGCATCCAGGTGGCCATAGTTCGTGGGGAACAGGAAACCCGGATGCATGTGAATCAGCGGAGTGTGAGCATCGATAGGGGAACACTGCTCCTTGATGAATATGCCAATAAACCATGGAGTAATCCGGAAAAGGGTAAGTCTAATACATATTTAATTTTAAATTGATATAAATTAATGTAAATAATTAATTTAAATATAGTTGAAGGAAGAAAAAAGTTGAAAAAACCTTCGCGAACAATTTTATTTTGTATTTTCAATATTTAAGTATTTATTTTTTAGTGTTCTTTGAGTATATTTTCTCTAAAACAAAAGCGAGAAAATTCACTAGCCACAAGTACTCTTATCCATCAACAAAACCACTTCAAAAGAACAAAAGAAGTATTTTTTTGACAGCTTTTCACACAATGCAAACTTCAAAATCCATTTTTCATCAGAAATAAATATAGATGTAGGCACAATTTAAATTCTTTAACCATATTTCTACGTTTTATTTTGTTTTATATATTATTTATATTTTTGAATTTGGATTATTTGTGAGCCCTCCCTTTCCCCGCAACTACTTTCGTCACTTCCAACGGCTGCCCATCTTGGAGGTCTTGGTGTGGGCATTATTGCTGCTGTTCTGATGCTGTTCATCCTGGGCAGCCAACTCCTCGTCTATGAGTAGTTCGAAATTACCCAAGGCATCGGCACTGGGTACCTTATTCCAACGCACATCCGGCACTCCATCCGGAGGCAGAACCACCGATAGAATATTATCTATTAGCTTGTACTTGAGTATCCTATCGTTGACTGTGGTTGAAGTCAGCGAGGGCGAGGCATTGACTTCCACCAACCAGGGTTTCAGGGCATTGTCTATGATGATATCATAGCCATAACACTCGAAGCAATGCCTATCACTGGCCATCACCGGGGCCACCGCTCTCAGGGAGTGGACTATGAGCCAGGATATAGCACCAAACAGACGATCCGTGACCTCCTTTCCTCGGGTTCCCTCCAGATATAAGGCCAGGTTTTGAACAGACCACTTTCCTCCATGCAGGGTATTATACTCTCCTCCATGTTTCTGCACACTCACATTGGTCAGATGGACGTACATATTATCCAGCTCCGTGACACTCGTATCGTATTTCACCGTACAAAAACGGCAGAATCCTTGCTTGAAGAGATAGGCCTTCAAGGGCCTAAAGGATGCCACTAAGACGTACAGACGTAGATCAAACTTTTTGCCACCTATCAGCAGGGGATTGTCTATATATCTGGAGATCACATACGACTCCTTGGCTATTTGTGGATGGAAAGGACCCTTGGCCTCTCGGGACCATTTCTTAAGTTTTGACAGTTTGTTGATGAGGAATATACCAGCTCCCTGCGACTTTCCGCAGGGTTTCATGATCCAAGTACTGAGGGGGAACTTCCTATACTCCTCCACAAACATATTATAATCGGCTGGCAGGACAAATGTGGTCGGGACAAAGTCCAGATAGAGATACCTAGTGCCACTCGAGTTGTTCGATTCTGTTTTCTCGGCCAGAGGATTGCCATCCCGTTCGAGGTCCTTGCGATACCGCTTGATGTTCTTCACCAGCAGGTCCTTTCGCGACAACTCGTAGTGATTGGGAAAGTGATTGATCATCTGGTTGTCATGCATCCTATAGCCACTGTCCACGCTGAAGATATTCCTGCAGGTCTGGACTCCCGCCCAGTAGAAGTGCCAGTCATCGTCGCCGTTCACCTGATGCCAGCCGCGCTTCTCGAAATTGTTGACCAACACGGATTTATCCAGGTCCGTGCAAAAGCCAATTTTCATCTTGTCATGTCCCTGGCCACCTCCAGCACCGCTGTTCCCGCCGCTGTTTGTGGTGCTATTGGACACACCCGCTTGATTGGAGCCGCCCGCCTGGCGACCGTACATGGTGTGGGTTGTACCGCTCGAGCGGAGCGTCGGCCTGAGACTGTCTAACCGCCACGCCGGCGTCCAGTTGGCCATGTCCCAGACAACGCTCATGTTGCCAGGAGTTATTGAACCAACAATGCCGAAAAATATATGTATATATATTCACAACCCTTTTCTGTTGCCAGGCTGCAGGGCTTTCTTTTTCGGAGGGCTGTTCCCCTTACTTGTTTTTGCTACGAAAATTTTCAAATAGTTTAGCAAGTTAAGCTGCAAAAATGCCAAAAATTTCGGCAAAAACAAAATCTGTGCTCGGCGTTTATATGTGTTGGCAAAATTATGTGCACTTGAATTTTTTCCCTTGCAGTTAGCATCCACGAGAGTGTGAGTGTGTGGTAGAAAACTGTTGGAAAATAAACGCCAAGCGAATGGATAAAGTTTTTCTCTTTGGCACAAAAACAACGAGTTGCTTTGTAGTTTGTAGATATTTGAAAAGCTCTTTTTTTTGCTAGCTTTGTTCACTCAATATGTAAATTAAACGGTATTTCAATGGCAGATAGAATGCGGAAATTGTTGTTAAACGGAAAAATGCATGCATATCGAGTTGATTATGATGCGAACGGATTTCTTTTTACGAGCTCGAAGTATTTGTAGAGCAAATTTTAGGCAAATAGTTCAGTAGTTTATATATAAATAAAACCAATTGTAAATGATATTTGTTCAATGACTTTTAGTGGCTACTTTTATTTTTGCTTATTTACTATTTTTGAGGTCTAAACCTCTGTTGAAGCCTTTATAAATTGTTTTTTTTTTTAAGACTTTTAAATGTAATTGTAAATACAAATTATGCATGTTTTTTAGTATGTTTTTAGACATTTAAAGCGGTTTTTGGGAGATTTTTGGGGGTTTTAAAAAGATTTTTTAAGAGGTTTATAAGCCAGGGGTTTTTTAAAAGGTTTTAAAAGAGTTTTTTTGTGGAAGTTCATAGGAACATTTTCTAAACACTATATATAAGGGGTTTCAAAGTGGATTTTTAGGAAGGTTTTTGGACTCTCAACCTATTTTTTTACAACTTTCAAGAAAGTTTCTTAGCCGATTTTAATAAGATTATTGAAGTTTTTATTTTTTTGGCTATTGTACCATATCAGGTAGATTTTTAGGTAGTTTTGAGACTGCTATTGAAGTAGAGTTTAAGGAGGTTTTTGATAAGAATTGTGAGCCCCATTTTTGAGAATGTTATTAAAGAGTTTGAGGTGGTTCTTGAAGAAAATTTTGAAAAGTTTTAAAGGAAAATTTTTGATAAGGATTTTTTTATAATTTTGTTAGAAAGTTTGAGAACGTTTTTGATAATGAAAAACGCAGGTTCTTAAATAGTATCTGATTGAACATTCTCTCGAGAAGTTTCTCAAAAAGGTTCCTGGAGTTATTTTGTTTTTGAAACTATTATTACATAAATTGTCTTCATTATTATTATATATTGTATTATGACATATAATATTGATGGGAAGGAAAAGCAAGAGGAGCAAAAAGTCCATCATCAACAATTACAAATAATTTTCGAAAACCTTTCGCTTTACCGCCCATCAATTAAACCTGAAGCACCTGTTTTGGGCAATGATATTTCGGAATGATTGCTCCTCAAAACGGAACTCATTGCTCGTAACTTACTTTGCAATTCAATTTTATGGAAAAGTTGCTAACCAAAAAGCTTCGGAGCTTCGCAATTGGCAAATGGGAGGGGAGGGGAGAGGGCAGTATAGGAGTATCAATCAAATTGCCCGTAACTCAATACCAAAGCGATTTGCCAGCAAAATCAATCATAATTACTCTACGTTGCAGGGCACTGCGATTCGATTTGAATTCGAATTTGGTCAATACTTTGCACAGAATAACACATAAGCACTTTTGTAATTAAATGCGTTAACCAGAGATGGACTCTGGACACTCTGTGCCCCGAGTCCTGCCACTGCGGCGGGCAGCCGTTGGCCGATTCAGTTTAGATTGCCGCGCTCTGTCGGCTGGCAAACATTTCAATTAGACAAACTTAAACTCGAAATTGATGGGCCTAAACCTCAAACGGCCCAGGCCCAGACCGAGGCCCGGAAAGCTGGAAAGGGTGTGGATAAGGGTACGTGTCCGGGTCGCCTGCAGCCTGGCTAAAACCCAAAATGCCACGGCAATGAAGGCTCATTTCCGCAAACCCACACACAGAAACGCGAGCTTACATAAAGCAACCGGAGCCAAAATTGTTCACTGTAATAAATAAGGGGTCTTTCTGTTTAAAAAAAAAAAAAATTTAAATATAGAAATATGTTTGATTTTTAAGTATTAAATAGAGTGTTTCTTCCTGAATGTTCTTAGTTGCACAGGCCGACAAAAGTCTGACCCAGAAAGCAGTATATACTTTTCCGAAGGTTTTCGGTGCTCTAAATCCGAATCCGAGGTCAGAATTTCCGAATTGGCTCTGGTTTCCGAGATATCCTAGCCTAAAAGTGCAAAAACAGCGTTTTTTGCCTATATTTGAGGTTATGTAGCATCGAATTTATGCTTTTACTTATAAAGCCACTAATCGCTTCTTTGGCGGCTATGGATGGTTACATTTTGTCACCCAAATTAAGTAAAATGTATAAAATATACAAGTACAAATTTTAAAATCATATTCCTCTCGTTTATTGTTGTTAAGATCGTAAAATTTTATTAAATTAAATTAAACCGCAATTCTGAAATGTTAAAAATAGTACTTTTTTCAGATTAGGTGGAATAATGTATGGAAACAGTGAGCTTTTAATTATATTTACATTAATGTCCATACTTATAGATATTTCTGATTAAGTGTCATTTAAAATAATATTGTTAATATTTATGTAACAGCTATATCAATTTTCCCAGTGCTTCCTAAACCCACAAGCCATGCCACCCTTTTGCCACCCAACCGTTTCTCATTTGATTTTGTTTATTTGCAGAGGTCCTGTCGCCGCACCGTCCGCCCGCACCGCCCACCGAGTACTTCCAGCTCCACGTGGGCGGCTATGATCCGGCGAATTTGCTGCGACCGAATATGGATGCACCCGCTCTCGACGGCTACATCGGGTGTGTGCGGGGCCTGAAAATCGGAGCGCAGTTGATCGACTTGGCGGAAATCAATGAAAGGAATATAGCGCCCAGTAAGTAGGCAGTATAAATCAATTTTCAGAGTGCAGTTTCGGGTCGCTTCTAATGCCATTTGGTATTTGGCGGGCGGCCGGGCAAGCTGGCTGGCTCCTCCGACTCTAATTCATGGCCCGCCCGCTGCCACTCCACTCCAGCGTCTGCGGTTGCGACTGCGGCTGGTTATGTGGTTGCATCTGTGGCTGTGTAGCAACAGAGCCTCTCCTAACTTAATATGCATGCAATTTCCGTTAAGTGCTGGCGACTCCTGCGAAAGTGGCGATAGTGCAGGAGCTATAGCAGGAGATGATGGACTGGGTTAGGACGAGGACCTGGCCACTTTGGGGCCGCGCCAAGATTAATGCCAATGCGATAAGCAGCGGGCCCACATGGCGTATGATTTATGCGGCCACGCATCGCGGAAATTGCAACCTGACTTTGATGCGATTAAACCCGACCGCCGTCAAAGTAAACACATCGAATGGAAATTGAGGAATTTGGAAGAGCACAGGCTGGACTTGGTTTTCTATATGGCTGAAGCAAGACTGATTGGTAAATTCGAACTCCCTTATGAGGATTAACTTCTTGACTCTACATTGGTTCGACTAAAACAGATTCTTCTTTAATTTAAAGACGTAATGATAGTTATTTATTTCTTCTTCTTTATTTCTTTCCCAACCTCTTAATTCCAGTCCAGGATGGCGTTCTGCCCAACTGCCAAATTAAATGCGATGCGGAGCCCTGCAAGAATGGCGGCACCTGCCAGGAGCATTTCGCCGAGCAGGTCTCGACCTGCGACTGCGAGCACACCAGCTTCCTGGGCGAGTTCTGCTCGGAGGAGAAGGGAGCCGACTTCAGTGGCGAGTCCACCTTGCAGCGCAAATTCGAACTGCTGCCTGGCATGGGTCGCGTTGACTATGTCCGCCTGCAGCTGGCCTTCTCCTCGTTCGACCTGCGACGCGCCAACCGCATCATGCTGCTGATGCAGACGGCGGCCGAGCGAAGCTATTACCTTCTGCTGGCCATCACCTCCGACGGCTACCTGCAGCTGGAGGAGGACCGGGACAATGGTCGGACTGTGGGCGCAAGGATCGATAGGAATTTCCTGAACAGCGCCAGGCACTCGATCTACTATGTGAGGAATGGCACCCAGGCACAGCTTTACATAGATCGCGAGCAGGTGCCGCTGACGGAGTTCGCCGCACGTGTCCTGACCACCGGCGGTGAGGCGGGCTCGAATCGCGTCCAGATCGGTGGCATTAACAGCACAGACTCGCGGTTTGCCGTCTTCAAGAGCTACAGCGGCTGCCTGTCGAGTGAGTGTCGTAAATTTAAACCCCGTCCGCCATTAATTTCTTTTTGGTCTCATCAAGTGACGTTCCCCTGCATTCCAGTCACTGAAAATAATAGTGTGGAAATAATAAATAATAATATAAATGATAATAAAAAACATAGAAAAACTATGGAGTAGCTTTGTAGGGACCTTCTATTAAATCTTTCAATATAGAATCTTAAAGGGAAGTTTACAAAAAATTTTTCTAAATAGGAAGTGCTAAAAAAAGGTAATAAACTTAGGCTTTTTAACTTAATATTTATTTATTTTAAGAGAGGAACCAAATTACTATATAAAGTATAATATTCCTTATCTTAGTAAATAGTTTACTTCCAAAACTACTTATTTTTTCTAGTGTCCCTCCTCTTAACTCCAGCAATTTTATGAACTTACTGAGCTCTGAGCTTTAGCTCTCAAAATGTTTCGGCTATGCGGCGGGGATAGTGCTGCTGCTTCACATTGTTGACCAAAAAATTAAATTTATTCGCTGCCATAAAAAGTCATTTCCGTGGCCGTTGCCGTCGCTTGCCATAAATTCTGTCAGTTTTTTCTCTCAAGATTTACAGTGGCTCATATTTAAATTGCTGCTTTGCTGCCACTCCAAACCGCAGCACAGTGGCCAACACTTTGATTAAAAATTCACCCATGATCCCGCACATTCCCCCTTTGTTCGCCACTTGATATAACATCTGTTTAAAGTGCCACGCCCACACACACCACATGAGGAGGCGAGCCATAAACCGTTGTCGTACTTGATCATCATTTAATTAAAGAGTCATCGGCAAGGCGATAGTTGTGGGTCATAAAACAAGGCGTATTTAGCGAGTTGGTACAGTGGGAAATATTTTAAATAAATCGGAAATTATTAGAGTATATCATATATTTTTCAGAATTAAAGAAAATAATTTAAGAATTATAAATTGCTAAAAAAAATAGCGGAATTGCCATGTTAGGCTTTATTTTCGGAGGATATTATATTTCTATGAGCGTTCTTTGATATTTTTGTTGTGAATTTATTTATAAATTTAAGTTTCTAGTAACTTAACAAAATTTAAAAAAAATCACTATTCATTTATAACAAATCGTTCATAAGGTAACTATAACCTCTTAAAATTAATTTGAATAATTATCTCTCTTCGCTCAAAGCTCAATGTAATCGAAAAGTAATTAAATAGCTCATTTTGACCTTAATTATAACCTTGCACACACTTGAAGAATTCGATTAATTTGCCAAATGAGAATTCCGCTGTGTTGCCCCCTCAAAAACAAAATCAAAGAGCCAGGGTCCTCGTGGGAGTTTACCGATAGGCATTAAAATTTTTATTGCTAATTTCGGGACGCGCATAAAACACGCACGAACGACTTGCCACGGGTGGCACCGGGTCAATGTAGCTGCTGGAAACTCGGAAGCCGAGCCGAGAATTCAGCCAAGTCAAGCCAAAGCAATTCCAATTTCCACTCGCCGTCCACACACATTTGCATTTCAATTTGAATTAATGACCAATACTAATGAAAATTTCGCCCCCCGACCGCAAATTGGGTAAACCAACTGGACGCCACCTTCCTGCCACCTCCTCGGCAGACATCTATATACAGGTGAACGGGCAGGTTATGAAGCCACTCGAGGAGTACATGCTATTCACAAAGTCCGGCGCCGACAACATAACGGTCATCAATCCGCAGGGCGTGAGGAGCGCCCAATGCAACGCCAAATTCGATGTGAGCGAGCAGCCCACACAGGAGCCCATGGTCAACGTCAGCATGGTGAGTAGGGGGCACTGAGAGAAATATCTGCGCATGGGTTGTTAAAGCTTTATAAAGCCGTGCTTTATTACGGGGTTTAATATGGAAATTGAAGGCATGAAGTACTCAAAAAATTATCTTGAGAAAATAAACCATCTATGAATAATATTTTATATTACAAAAAAATTATAGAAAACTGTTTTACACTTTACTATTTAAATTTGTAATTAGATAACCTAGGTTACCCTTTGTATTTATTATAATACCTCAAACATTAATCACACTTTTTTTTCGAACTGCATTGCGCTCTGCCCATTGGGTGTAAGACAATCGGATTATCCGAGGCAACCAGGCGACAAATTGTGCTAATGAATGCCCAATCCCCATTCCCATCGTAACCAATCGCTCCCTCTACCTGTCTTGCAGATCCCGGAGCCGTGGGTGGAGGAGCCGCCCGCCCGGGTCCCTTACATTCCGAGATTCGTGTACGACGAGAACAAGCAGGAGGACTCCACGCAGGTCGTCTTCCTCACGCTGACCAGCGTCTTTGTCATCATCGTGATTTGCTGCCTGCTGGAAGTGTATCGCAGCCACTTGGCCTACAAGAAGCGCATCGAGCGGGAGACGGACGAGGACATCATCTGGTCGAAGGAGCAGGCAACTAAGATGCACGAGTCGCCAGGTGTAAAGGCGGGCCTGCTGGGCGGGGTGACGGCGGGATCGGGTAACGGCCTGCCACCATATACCTATAAGGCGGTAAGTAATGGACTCAACATGCATTAACTTTGACTTACCTTTACTCTGGTGTACTGAGAAAAATATAATATTTAAAACTTTATTTTCCTCTATGTATTTTATATTTTTAATAGTTTGTTTCATTTTGTAAATCGCAATATTCCTTTATCAAGTAATAGTAATATATTATATTATAATTTTCTAAAACTAAATCACACCTTTTTGTGTATTCTTAATTTTGTTATGTGCCTCTCAGCTGCCGCAGGAGGACAAAAAGCCTGGCAATGGCGCCCCTTTGGTGGGCATTTTAAAGAACGGCAGTGCCACGCCCTCGCAGCCGGGCACTCCCACTGCCCTGTCCAAAAACGGAGACATTGCCTCCCGCATTGAGGAGGAGGAAGAGGAGGAGGAGCATACGGCCACCGTGGACACAGCAGTGGATAAGGAAGGCGACAAGAAGGAGCCTCAAAAGGAGGCCCCGGCGAGTGAAGTGAAGGAGGCACAATCTCAGCCACCTGCACAGGTGCCAACGGACACCACGGATGCCTCCGCTGCCTCAGCTAATGGTACGTCCACCTAAATCAGTGAAAATCCATTAAAATATGTCCTGGTTAATCACACTTAAAAAAAGTATTTAGACAAAAGTATGGCTTTATTATTTAATTTAAAGTTGTTTATCCTCTATTCATTTTCTCTGATCTGTTAAAATATGTTCGAGATTTTAAATACTTAATCCTTAACTTTCTATAATATAGTTGAAATATTAGTTCATTTATAATCCTTCTAGTAAAAAAAACCTTTAATTCGATTGGTATTTAATTTTTAAGAAGTTAGATCTCTCTTTAACCATCGTTATTTTATAGACCTTATTTGCTTCCTCTTTCCAGCTTCCAAGGAGTCTGATCCTGCGGCAGAGCCTCCCACACCGCTGTGCTCCTCAGAAAATGGACCGTTCTCCCCAGCTAGCGAAGGACTGGGTCAGGGAGGAGGAGATGTGCTTGTGGAGGTGCCGAGTCTACCGGTAAGCAGAGGACCCACTGTAGCCACTGTTCCCAATGTATCTACCGAAAACCTTATCCGAATGGCGCCGCTTGCCACAGTCAGCGAGACCAATTTGCATGAGTTGGGCTGAGGGACACGCGGCCTTGGCATTGGCATGTAAATAACACCTACACCTCACACAACACCCGCCTGAACACACTCACAAACACCACCACCCCAAAATAAACCCAAGTCAAGTGGAAGAGCATGTCATTACATAATGTAAGCGAGTAAATGGCCTGCAAATACATAGGCACACACACTGCTGTGAGGCATGAAAATGCATCATTTGTAATTGCAATCACAAGGACATCCCCGAAGACAAACACACACACACATCACTGGGGCACCAATATTTGGACAGTCCACGGGGGACATTAGTAGTCAAGACATTGGATAAACAAAACGTTATAATGTCAAGTGCAATCAGGGTTACACACGACGACGACGAAGGCCGGGAAGCAACTGTAATTACTACTCCTGGGGATTAGCAGAAAACAGAGTATTAATATTCAACAAGGCAATATACTATATCATGCTTCTAAATCATGTTACATCATTAGGAATCTGTTCAATTTTTAATTTGTTATGTTTTAAATATATTATTTATACAAATTAAACTAGTTATTAGTATGAATAAATGAAGAAAGTCCTTGGATTCTTCTTTAAGGATTTTAGATACAAAACCTTAAAGTATTGGTTACTACATTAATATAATAAATAATTTAAAGGGTTTTCGTATAAATTTGTTAAATAACAATTGGCAATCAAACATATTTAATTTATTTTGTTTTATAGTTCTTAAATAAATAATTACATTAGAAGCTCTTTTAAAAATGTTTTGTTGTTAAATTTAACCAATTTTGAGTCTAAGCATTCTTCATAAAAAAGCGTTACACTGAATATTAATAAAATACAAAAAATAATAGGGAGTAATGCCAAATAAATCCTCTTTCTAATAATTCAAAAATTTATATTTTTGTATAAAACATATTAAAAATAAATTATTAATATAAAAATTGTTGAATGCAACCCTTAAGATTTTAATATGAGAATATTTTTTAATTGCTAGTACATTTAACAAAAATTTTGATTACTAAATACGGTACACCCCTTTGTAAAGAAGTAATCAATTATATATTTCAATACCTATGCATTTTCCAAATATTAATCCACTCGCATGCCCCTACTAACTACCATAAATATTACCTTAGTGAAACATTTTAGCCTGTTTGCTCTGCCTGACTTGCCCGTGTGTCTGCCTGGCGGCCACCATCCACTCCTGAGAATGTTCCGTTTAATTGAATGGCATTTAATTAAATTTAACTAAATAAACAAAACATGTGAAAATATTTTCTTCACTTTATGTTTGCATTATTGAATGACGGCAAACATTCTGCGTGATTTTGTTATAAAATATTTAATCGATAATTGCAGTATAATGGTTACGCTCGTCTGTGTTTTAATTGTCTATATTGAATAGCGTGTGACTGTTTAATTAAATTCAACACAAACCAAACATATAGGCATACAAAAAATGGGGCGGAAAAGTCAGAAAAAGTGGGAATGAGTACCTTTTGTCAATTGACAATTGGCTTAAAGCAACCCGAACCGGTCGAAATTGGCCCGGGCAATAGACTTTGACCAGAACAAAGCTTTTGCCCATCGAGCCAATTCAATTATTTCTCAATTATTGTGTAAGCCGATTATTGGTACTATCGAGTTAAACGAATTAATTGCAGCGAAACCGATTAAAGGAAAGGTTGTATTTGGTTAATAAACTTTAAAGAATACCTGCAATTATGTAAATTATGCTTGCATATCCTTAGAATAATTCATTGTAATTCAATTTGCTACACTTTTCAAGAACACCTTAGCGTTCGTGGCTTATCTCTCTATTGTATCCGCTAAATAATTAATTTTAATTCCATTTAAGGGTCATGCTCAAGCCATCTCTTCGGGCAACAGCATAATACTTACACTTTTAAAGCATTTAATGTGTGTTAAGGGAACTCTTAAACGCCGGCCACTTGATAGTTTTTACATGCCCTGCGAAACTTTTCGATTTCTGTGCGGTGTGTGGTTTCTCCTTGTCTTCGTTCCTCCGCCACGTTCCTTTTTTTATCCTTTGTATATTGGCCAATTCTTTTTCCTTTGTTAGCTGGGGGTAAAAGAAGAAAAATGAGTCCTTTCGGTTGGCTGTTGTGGCTAGGACAATTTCTTAAGCGGCATCAATGCAATTTCTTGCCAGCGGCAGACTCTCCCCCTTTTCGGTTTCTGTTTTTTTTTTTCGCAGCCAAGCCAATTGTCTAAAATGTTATTTAATAGAAAAAGTGCTCTGCACAGCACAAAAGTTAAAATACCTCCACACAAAAATAAATTGAACTGCATTCGGAGGGGGCGAGCTTATTGCAACTGCTTTCTTTTGTTAACAGAGGGGGGCCAAGAGGACATTTGCCAAATGAATATGCGTTAAGGCAAAGCAGGAAAAAAGGACAGAAAGAAAAAGGGGAGAGACTGGAGAAAATCTCAGCAGGGAAAAACTTCCTCTTGTGATGAACTTTGGGCTAAGAATAACAATTGTTGCAGGCCAGAATTTATGTGCCCATGATGGTCAGTTGTAAAGTCACTTGGAATAAACTTTATTCAACAAAGTTAAGAATTTTTTTCAATTTTTTGGTAGGTAATTAAAATTCTTTACTATTTTAAATTATAAATTTGTTAGGTATTTGATTTTTTTTCCTGCTACCAAGCACAATATAATCTTGGTAACCGAACAAGATTTTCGGTGCGAGAGTACTCGAGGATTCACGTTTAGTGCGTTACGCATCTTATTCTCTTAGAATGACTCCCTTCTGAAAGTCTATTTTATATGTCTTTGATTTTACCAAATTTTACAAATCAAACCTTAGTCTTAAAATGTTAACAAACTTCCCCACCCTTTAAAAAATATTACTCTTGATTTTCAAGAAATAAAATTTCCCAAAGAAATCAAATATTTCCCTCAGTGAAATAGTTCTCGCTTATCAAGTGCCGTGTCCATGATTTATACAGATTGTATATGCTTGCGGGGTGACCAGAAACTCTTCGGCCAGAAACTTAAGACAAAACCTTCAACTAAGCAACAAACGCGGCAAGAACTTTCAACTTTTGCATCGACTTTTCGGCACGCCCAAAAACAAACTTCCAGCAAAGCTTCAAGCTCGAACTACGAACTCCCTTTTTCCGTCGCCCAGTTTTCTGTAGGAAATTGGAAAAGCAAAATATTGAACTTATTGGCTTTTATGTAGTTTGAGCTGAAAAAGTGTCTTTCGAAGCGAAGGGGGATGGGTAGGGTCGCATGTTACTTTTGAGCTTACTTAGCATGTACTTTGTCTGAGCTTAAGCTGCAGCCAAATTGAATTCTCCCCGACGCCAATCGCTGCACATTCAAATCTGGCGATGAATTTTCCTAGTTTTTCCCACGGCAACGGCAACGGCGACAGCGACACCCGAAAAATGGCGAAAGTTTTCAGGGAGAGCGGAAAGTGCGTGCGGCATTGTCTAGGCCACGCCCCCCATCTCACTACAAACGACGCCTTCCCGGAATTTTCCACATTTCCACTTGACTTGCGGCGTCTACGCGAGCCTGATTGCAAAGCAACCAAAATTGAAGCGCACTCAAAAACTTTTTTCCTGCCTGAAAATCAAAAAGTTTCGCTTACCCAAAAAAGAGGAGGAGGAAGTGGGGGGGCAGCCCCTTAAAAAAAGGGTTAATACAGTGCTCGATGTTCTGGGAAATATCTAGGAAATTGGTAATGAGTGAGGGATGCGGCATTGACTTTATACATTTAATTTTGATTAATTGCTTTTCTTTTAATTGAAAATTATTTGTATTGATTTTTGAGTATAGAGTATAGTAGAATATTATATTTTCTTTTTATTTAATATTAAACTACGCTTTTATTAAAAATTTTGAAGTTAAAAATGTTTTTTTTTAACACCAGGCAATATTCCATATAGAATTCTTGGATTAACGAGACCTTAGTAAGAAATAATAAAATATATTGTTTCTGCTTACTGTTTCTAATTAAATGTATATATTCTATTACCCAAAAAAATAGTATATAAAACAAGTACATTCGCTATACCTGTACTGTACTGTAGTGAAAGCTGCAGCCTTTGTTTGAACTGCAACCAAAAAGTGCAAGTGCCTCAGCTGGTGGCTGTTGCTGCTTTTGCTGCTGTCATGCATGCCAAGTTTCCTTTTTTTTTATTCAGAAATGTTTGTGGGCGTCTTTGCACTTTTCTTTCATCTTCTGCTGCTCCGTTTCTTCGACGCTTTTCCAGCTTTTTCCCCAGTCACCACGAACTACTGCTGTTCATTTGGGCCTGCCGCAAACGCTGCACGCACTTAACTTTGCCAGCTACCACAATGCTGCGGTGAAACTCATTACGAGCTTAGAATGCAAAAACGAAACCCCAACCCACACACATACACAGCTGCAGCAGCGGCAACAACAAAGTCTGCACAACCAAAAAGCATCCAGAAGACACCCAAAAGAACACCCAGAAAATACACCCAAAAGAACACCCCCAAAACACACACAAAAAAAGAAAAAACCAGCTAGCAACACCCACATGCAGGAAAAATCCAACAGATTTTGCCCTCAAGTTTCCTATAAATCTTAATGAAGGCAAAGAATTCGAAGTGGGCTAATGATGTGTAAATTAAATTGCAGTATAAAAATAAATATAGAGGAAGGGGTTGGGTTATTTGCATAGAAGGACAAACAGTTCCGCTTCTAATCAAGGAAATGATTTGCTTTTTTGTTAGATATTTAATTACAGGCAACACTTACATTTTATTAGGTAAATAATAGATTAAAGGCTTAACCAAACAAATTTTGTGTGAATTATTTGATGAGAATTAATTTATTCCAGCAATTCCAAACAAAATGAAAATCGAACAAAGTCTTTATTATGGAGTTTCTTTATTATATTATGCCAGTTTTTCATTTTAATTAGCCCAAGCATATATGCTTTCCAAATTTGTATCCTACTTGGGTTTTTTGTTTAGATTGAAACTACAAAGAAACGAGTTACAAAATAATTGCTACACAAGTGAACAATGAAACGGGCACACAATACTCTCCTGGGCTGCAGGGCTTCATCTGGAAATCCTCACTTCAATGGTCGTCCGAAATTCTGGGAAAGCGAACAATTAAGTTCTCGTTCTCCAGGAAAAGCAGACACAGGATAACGAATTTACCAAATATGCAAATCGAATTACTAACAAGTGAGCAATATGTGAAAGGAATTTCGCGCATGTTAATTAAAAAAGAACCGACTAAACTATGCATGAAGGTATGTCAATGCATGCCACGAAACAAAACTAATCAAAGAAAAAAATGTATCCAAAGGAATGTCTTTACTGCACCCCGAAAAAATGTATATTTATTTATATGAAATATTTAAAACGGAAGGGAAAAGTTTTTAATAAAAAGCAATTCGAAACATTTCTGCACTTTGACAGCAGCAACATGAAATTCAAAAGCAGCAGCAGCTACAGCGACAACTGCCGCAGAGAGGAGCGAGCTCTAAGCGACGCAAGCCAGGATCCGGGGGAAACGGAGGTCCTGCCGGAGCAGCGGCAGCAGCAGCAGCAACAGCAGGTTCTGGTCCTGTTGCGGGACCGGCGACAGTGCGGCGACAAGTTTCTTGGGGCCCGCCAATCGTGGCCGAAACGGATGTGGACTTGGCCAGCAATTCAAACTCAAACTCCAGCTCCAGCAATGGTAATCGCAAGGCGGGCAAGCAGAATGGCTACCATGGCGTCAATAGACGGGCCACAACGACTAGGAACTGATGGAAAGCGAAGCGAATGCAGCAATTTTTGACAGCAAAAAAATATATGTATAAAAGCATAAATATTTAGGCGAATTGATGGCAAGACAACAGCAACAACAGAAGCCGAGCTTGAATAAACAAAGCACCAGGCAGCGTGGCAGCCGAGCTGAGAGCCCCAAACAAAAGCAATTTGTATAAATAAAAGACAAAAGTCAAAGTGCGACAGAGACAAAGGCAAAACAAATAATATAAATTGAAAAGAGGAAAGTCCTTGGATTGTTGTATAAAGAAAACTGTCTGCCCATCGACATGAATATTCCTCAAAAGTGCGACAGAACGAACTTTCTTTCCTTGCACATAAATTGTGAAATGCAAGCAATTTGGTTAAATATGTCGTGCTCTTGGCTTGGAATTTAAGACTTTGGTTTAAGTACGATTTGAACGAAAAACCAAAAAGATACATTCTTTACAAGACCGAAACTATGCTTAGAATTAGTTAGATAAACGACATATATTTTTGATTTCATTTAAAAGTTAAGGCTTAAGAAGATATTTTTATGTATTAAGCAAAAAATACTAGGATAGCTGTGAATCTACATAGCTTAAGAATTCATTTGAGAGTATTTTTTGATAAGACAAAAAGATAAAATAAATAAAAAGCAGGACAGGAATACAATTTCCCTGCAAAAATCATTTCTCAACTCATAAATTTAAATTTAAATTGATACCTTTTAAACTTAAGTTGCAAATTGCTTTTGTACCATTTTTTTTTTAGCGAAAACTTGCCTCCATTTAGTTTTAAGAACTGCACAACTTTCATTATTTTCCCTTTCCGCACTTTTCCTTGATATTTTTTATTCGCTTTTTGTAAATTTTCATTCTTTTGCTGTGTGATATACGAAGGTAATAAAAGTTCTTCGGGCCATGAAGCCAACTGAGGGCGAAATGAGAACACAACCTTCACTTGTTTCATATTAAACGATGAGAAATTACCCAGAATAACTCGCCCATACATCAATTCATTTAAATGCGTTTATTAAAAAACTTTACCCCCGGACAAACTGCTGACGACACACCAGAGGAGCGACGGCATCATCGAGATTGACGCCGCAACAAGGAGCAGGCGATGAAGTCGGAGAAGATGGAAAAAGTAAAGCGCACATAATGGCACTCCAATATAGTGTGTGAGTGGGGTAAAACAGGGGGAAAATGTGGGGGAAATGTGAAGAAAATGGCTGTATATATAGAGTGTATATTATGGGGCCAGCGCAGAGAGGGGCTTTTATCGGGGGAGTTGCTGGCCAACAGCTTGTTAGTGGCTTTGTTGGTCAGTACTTTTAACTAATGTGTTCTGTGCGACCATAGAAAATCTCAAGTACTCATACGCGCACACATGCACTGGATCTCTCACATATTTGATGTACTTAACGTGGGCACTGGGAAAAAAATAGTGAACTAAAAGGTTGTATTTATAGCACCGGGTGAGTGTCACAATACTGACATCCATTTTTCGCATTTTTAAATTCTTATCCAGCTGTATTAATGGAATGGAAACCACCTTCTGCACTTGTTTTTTAAAGCAATGATATATATGTTATCTGGCATATAATGTTTTCCCGATTTCTGTAAATTATATCAAGTTTATTAGTCATTAATTAAACCTCAATATACATTAAAAAAAATCAAGGAATAATCTACCAGTTTCTATATAAAAATAAAAAAAATATAAAGCACAGGTTATGGGCTAAAAATATTATTAAATATTAATTTATGGTGATGAGAAAATAGTTCTTAATAGCAGAATTTATTTTAACTTGAACTTCAACACAAAACAAATAATTAAAAAGCACAAGTTATGGGTTATATATTATTTAAAATTATTCTGATAATTTCTAATAGGAAAAAGTTAATTTAATTTGATTTAAAAATAGGTAATCGAATAATACTATAAAAAAAATATTTAAAAAGCATTCAAGGTACACAAAAAATGTTTGTATCCATTACGACTTCAGAGAACTTCAGCGATCTCAATTTGTTTTCTCCCAGTGCAGTTCTCCCCAACTCCCCTCAGCTTGAAGGGTGCCAGTGTAACCGCAAAGTGTTTGTACGAGGAGAAAAGGGTGCTCACACACATAGCATAGTCATAGCTAGTCTGGCGCTTCCCTTGATTCCCTTGTGCTCCTTCAGTTTCGGCTGCTGCCTGCATAAAATAACCGCATAAAATGTCGTTAAGTATAACGAAATTGAGTCGGCACATAAATTCAGATTATGAGATTAAAATGTTGTGATTTTCGCACATACATAGGAGCCGGAGCTGGAGCCAGAGCTAAAGGCTGAGCTGATGCCGGCGAAGAACACAACCCTTTTCATAATGAAACCCCAAAAGCGAACGCCAAATATTCCGGATGGAAAATGCCCGGAATATAAGCATTGGTAGCCCCCCCGGTAGCCCCATCAAAAGTGGCAACAACATCAACAGCAGTCAAGCCAATGTAATGAGTTTATATCGCCCTTTTGCCCTTAGGCATAAATTTATGAAAAAACAACAAAGGGCGTGGCACAGTGGAATAAATCCAGAGATGGGATTATTTAAATTGGAAAAATGTGAGGGTTGTACTCAAAATTTCTTAACAGCATAATAATTTATTCAAGCTTTTAAGCGGTATTTTACTTATTTTCTGGTATACTTTTGATAAATCTAAATTTTATTAATACTTTCTTTTAATTTTTAGTAAAAGCCCCGAAAAAAATATTTGTTGTGGCAAAAATTATAGAATTTTAATTCAAGTATATTTTGAAAAAGGTTCTTTTATAAAGAAACAAAAGAATTGAAATTTAGAAATATATTTTAAGGTCTTCATTGCCTTTCTAATATAAAATTCTGTATTAAAAGCCTGAAAGACATATTGGAAGTGATAAAGATTATAACATATCTATGAAAATATTTATTAAAAAAAAAAAAAAATTTATTAAACAACAATTTAACTGAGATGTGATCGTATATTTCAAGGCTCTCATTGTCTTTTTCTTTAAATAATGCTTCATTAAAAACCCTAAAAATATGTTGAAAGGAATACAAATTATTAAATCGCATGAAAAATATTAAAAAACAAGATTTTTACAATGAAAAAATTTAATTGAGATGTATTTATTTCACTTAAAAATTTTTAAAATGGCAAAATCTTTTGCAAACCACTGTACTTCAGCCGAATATAAAGAAGTTGCGGTTGTGGCCGGCGATCAAAGTCAAATATTTGGCTTTGCTGTTTACAAATTGGGTCCGCTGGTCATTTGTGCCGCCCCTGGGCCATACGGCGACCCCTCTTGGACGCCCCTGGCGGGCTGCTGTTTTCCAACCCCTCATCAAAATGTAAAATTTCCCAAAATAGAGTGAATCTCGAGAAGGGCTATCAGCTGTCGTGGCTTCATTATGACGCTAATTGCTGGCATCGTTGGCCAAAGGACGATGGCAAAAGGATTAGCATCATGCAAAGTGAGAAGAGAATCGATGGGACCACAGAGCAGAATCGGAACGTGGCAGGATGAGCGAGAACATGCGAGAACAGGACCATCATCGATCTCTTGACCCATAAACAGTTTAGTTCGGACCTAATCCCCGGCTGTATATCCGGATTAGCGAGCCAGAATGCGAGCTAGTTTTACAACATTGCCGCACTTTTTAGGTAATGAATGGGATTACATTTTTTTAATCCACTGCCAGACGCGAGCTGTAAAAAATTTAACCGAGAAAAAAACAATTCCAGGTCAGAACACCCGATTGACCTGCGAATATGGGTCTCATGAATGGGCAGGTCAGAAAAAAATGGGTATAAAATAGCGCTGATATTCTGATGTAACCAACAAACGCAGTTCAGCAATCCAACAGCCAAGATGTGTCAAGTCCAGCAGAAGAATGCATCCCAGCCTGCTAAGGATTCAGCTCAGAATACGGGGGATTCACCGCCGCGCTCTCCCACCGCCGCCTATGCGATGTTCCTGCACCGCGAGGAGCTGAGACGTCGAAAAGTCCACGTTTCTCGGGTTTCCGTGACCAAAATCCACCTGACCAGCGAATTGATTGCAAAAACTAAGCAAAATATACGCCAGTGCAGCTTTGAGGATCTGGAGATCCTGGCCCGGGAAACGCTCTTCAAGAAGAGCCTGCAGCGACATTTGCATTATCGCAAAATGCAAGTTCAGCAATGGATGATGAACAAGAAGAAGCTGGCTGCCAAGAAAGCCAAATAAGGGAAGGAAAATAATTTAATTAATAAGTAATAATATATAAGAACAGCAAAAGTGATACAATTAAGAGTTACTCTATAAATTGAATATATATAGAAATATAAATCATTTAAATAATTGCAAAGGACGAACATTTAGGTTGGGACCAAAAGAGTTTGTAAAGTATTCATAGCTAAATAAAATATAAATCAAACTAAAAATGGGATTCAACTTTTAAACATTCTTAAATAAATCTAACAGATAAAATATAAATATTTCTCTGTGTATATTTAAAAAACTGTAAAGGGAACGAAACTGAAATGGTAAATGGAACTATAACTCGTTTACCCATCCGCAATCCTTCCGAATAAAATATCTCCGATCCCACCAAAGATTACGTTTGAACCAAAACTGAAACTTAAATTAAACTTCAGTCATTTGTTATGGCAAAGCAACAAGGAAATGCAAACTTCCACTCACTTTCCCCGGCAAAAGTGCAATTTTCCATTTAAATATTTGATTATGTGTCCGTTGTCCTCAGCTCCAGGACCCCAGTAGAGGGGCGACCTGTAATGGGTGTAAAAACAAATTTACACATGATTACCAGAAAACCCGGTCGGCAAAACTGCGAACATTTAATACAACTCAAACAAAATGGTGCGTTGCATAAATTTGAACAGGCAGCCGAGGCAGAAGCAGCAGCAAAAATGCTGCTCTCCTCGTTGGTTGTAGAAAATTTTTTGCCTTTTTAGACTACATAAATTTTAATTAAATGTCACTCATACGCCATGTACGCCGAGCGCAGAGACTGCCTGGGTGTGTGTGCGTGCATTTGAGTGCTGAAGCCGGGTCTGTGTGTGAGTGTGAGTGTGAGTGAGTGTCTGAGGGAGCCTGGCGACAAATGAATGCACATGGAAGTGGCGCACGAATTACAGTTTATTGAACAGCAGCAGGAGCAGGAGCAGGGGCAAGGCTAAGGGCCACAGGACAAGGGAGTGGAGCGGAGCTCATCGAGAGCGAAGCTCAGAAACAAAACAGAACACCAAGGAGCAGCTGGGAATTTTTAAAATTTAAGTAGCACTTAGCTAAGAATAGTTTTTCTCGAACTTTCAACTAAATGTGATAAGAATTTGAAGCTCAAGTTGGGATACTCATATAGTTGAGATGGGATGAGTTGAGAAATATAAGAAATAGTTGGCTAAGAAAATTTTAGAAAATTATTAAACTAAAAGTAGCTTCAAGTCGCAAGTTTTCAAGTCTTACTTCTTATTTAAAAAAATTAATAAATATTTTGCGCTATATAATTTAAATTTTCAGTTAGTTTATAGATTCAGCATTTACAGCTTAATTGAAAAATAAATTTAAAGTAGGAGTAATTTTTAGTTTGGAATAAAAAATTAATATTTTTCTAAATAAAGTTGGTCATCACATTTTTTTTGCCTAAATGATATATAAACTAATTAGAGAATGAAATAATTGCCTTTCCATTGCACAAATTAAATTAAAATATATCCAAGAAGATATTTGAAATATGGAATTTTCTCTGCTTAAATAATATATAAATATTTTCATGAACAAGTTCTACAAATTGAATTTTCACTGCTTAAATGAAATAAAAATGTATTAGAGAAGATATTTTTTCACTACTTAAATTATATATAAAAGAAAAGATTTTTCTTTTATACTCCAATAAATATACAAGTCGCGAAAATATTTGAATGATTTAATTTTCATTTCAATATAAATATATTAAAGATGACCTTTGATCATTGAATTTTCACTGCTTCAATGAGATATAAATAACCATTCAAATTTTCTCTGCTTAATTTAGATTTTAATAAATTATCCATAATTTTATTCTACACCGAACATCGACTCTAATCCAATTACAAAAAATTCAAAGTCAGCAGCCAATTGCCGTGGTTGATTTACCAGCTTGCTCTAATTATTTTCCAGCTGATTTTGTCGACTTTTTTGAGTTTCTAGTTCCGTTTTGTTGGTTTCCAGTGGTGGTGGGTGGCTTTCTCCATTTTCGTGCATTTCCTTCATACAACTTTTATAGCATGCATTATTCATGTTCTACAACAATTGCTTTGGTCCGGCACTGGATGCTGCTGCTTCCTCCCGCTGTACCAAGAGCTGGGGCAAGGCCAGTCCCTGGGCTTAATGAAAAGCCATCATGGCATCAACATCATCTTTCGCTGTTGCTGCCACTTGGCACTTGAAACTTTTTCAATAATTTTAACATATGTATGCGTTCTCGCTCGGCTTTCTTGATAAATTAACTCAAGTGCACAATGAAGTGTTTATTGTGCTGGAAAAAAGTTTTTTCGGCCGCAACGCTCAACTTGAGGAGTTGCCAGGAAAGCAAAAGAAGCGGATGGAAGGAGATGTGTGTTTATGTGTACTTTCGTTTTGGCCATCATGAGAGAATCAGAGATGGCAAAGACATTTATATATTAATAATATTTAGAGGTTCTTCTTTTTATATTTATTTTGCGCTAGTTTGCCTAATTTTATTTAAAAAGAACGTTTTCCTTTAATTTAACTTAAGGCTTAACTTTCTGTAATTCAGAAATGTTTCCTCACTTATATTTATTGAAAATTAAATTTAAACAAATATATACTTAAATTATAAACCTAAATGAATACCTATATATTTAATAAAAAAAAACATTTAAATTTCCCATTAAATATTCAAATTCGACAAAATATCCAAAATGCCTGTACTATAAAGTATAGGCAGAGCAGAACGTAATCGTCATGGTGGCTTAAAGCAATTTGTTATTAATTTCCGCGTTAAAAAGTTGAAAAAAAAGAGCAAACTTTTTCCTTCTTTTGTTTCGGCTCTTTTTCACATTTTCCCCCTCTCATGTTCCGCAGCTTTTCCTTTACCTCGCTGTCTCAATGCCACTTGGCATTCATTTAATGCGAAAAGTTATTGTCGTTTTTTTTCTGGCGTTCTTGTTGCTGCTGTTGTTTGTCGCTGTGTGTGTGTGTCTGTTGCCACATTAAAACATGGCCCATAATGGTTAACAAGGCATTTGCTTGTTGACCATCGACCAAATGAGCAGCAAAACTTGTGCTTACATTGTTTAACATGTGTAATAAATATATTTCCACCGCGTGCTGCCTCTGCCGTCACCCTACCAAAGTGCGTGTCTGTATGTGTGACATTGTGTCTGTAGTTGTTGCACGGAAAATAAAGAGGTGTGTTTTTACGAATGCATTTAATTGAAATTGCTTAAAGAAAAAATATGCCCTACGAATAATAATAATTATACTGAATATTTTACAATTAACTGAATATTTTCTTAGATTTTAATCAACTTTTAATATTACCTTGTCCGTCTTTCCGTTAGTGTGTTCGTCAGTGTGTCCGTCAGTTTGTCCGTCAGTCTTTGCCTCAGTCTGTTCCTCCCAGGAATATTCTCATATGCTTATAACCCCAGTTCATGTTTATTAAAAAGACACAAAAAACGTAAAAAAAATAGCCTTTTATAGATACATATTTTAAAACAATGCAACGATAAATATTATATTTATAAGGCCATAAAGTAGCAACCGTTTTTTTTTAATCTCACTCTCCTCTCATATGTATATAGAGTAAATTTTTTCTGATCTATCAAATTATATCTTCGAAAATAACTTAAACCATCATTATAAAGAAATTAAAAATAGTTATATTTTTCTATGCATCAATAACAAAACTATTTCAACTACATGTCTCTGGGAGTAGAGTGAACTCAAATAAAAAGCTAGCAGCTTAAACATACAACTAATATCTCTACTATTAAATTCTAAGGTATGAATTTAATATATGGGGATTTTGGTTGTAATTTTTTAAGCTACTAGCTCGACAATTATTTTTAATTTTTTTTCGGTGTGCGCTGCCAGGTAATAAATTGAAATATTCATCCCTAGGTATGATGATGAGTTGGCAAAGTATGAAATACAAACATATTTGAAATGCAAGCGCCGCGGCGTATGCAATGAAAAATGTCAGAACAACAATGTTAATATGGCTGCCAAAGGATTCAAGAAGCTGCTCGGTGGGCGTACTTAAACGGGGGCGTGGCCCATCGAGAGAGGGGAGGGGGGCACCGAGAACTGTGTCAGTGTGTGCGCTGCATGAAAGTGCAAGTTTTGCTTATTGTTTCTGCCCGCTGCCGCTGCTTGTGCTTCTGCTGCTGGTCCGCCAGTAACCTTCAGCCAAGAACAATAAAATTGCGCAAAATAAGAAAAATAGAAAAAATGAAACTGAAATGGGTCCCTAGCAAATGGAAAACTATGAAAAGCGACGGCAGCAGGGAATGCCAGGGAAAAATAACATTTTAAATGCGTTCTCCATACCCAAATAGGATAAAGTTTGACAGCTTTATGATGAGCTTGGATCAGGGCATCTATAAAATTTAAAGTTTAATTTTTTTTTATGAATCTTTACAAATTTAAGGAAGTATATTAATTGTGGATCAATATAAACGGTTTCTTTTTATCAGGAACTAAGAGAGTTCATCAAACATATATTTATTTATGTATCGAAACCCATTTTTCTTTATATTTTTCCAAATTTTCCTTAATCGTTAGAGTATTCCCCAGCCGGTGGCCCACAAACTCCTCTCCTTTTTATTCTCCAGATGGGAGTATGTAAATGCATCGGCGTCGCTTGGCCAACACACATTTGCACTTGACTGAAACGCGTTAGCTGCTTTCCTTGCAGTTGATTTTTGGGCTGGTGCCACGCCTCCTCAGCCCGGGGGAATAGGGGGTGGTGGTCCTAGAGATCGGGGGAATGTGGATTTTAGATTTTCGGTAGATGAGGCACAAGGTACGAGAGCCGTGCGGCTGCCACACAAAATGCTGGGAAGTGACTGGCGGGTTTCGTGTTACCAAGACACCAACCGGGGGACCGTCGTTGCGTTATTGTTGGCCAAGAGACCTTGGGGCCAAGCTTAACGGGCAGCAAAATGGATTTTGGACCAGGTCCAGGCATGCACCAGAATCCAGAATGCAACACAAAAGCATTCACATCCATGATACACTTGCCTCGAAAATGCTTAAAGTCCTCTTGAATTTTTGGTTAAATTTTCTAAACATTTATTTTAGATTAACTGATGATTTTATATTTCTAAATTATTACGAATATATCATTAGCAGATTAATTTAATAATTTTATAATTTTGCATGTATTTTTAAAAGCAAAGATTTATTATTCTCTCGATATAAGTTTTTTGTTTAATAACAGTTCATCTAACGTTCATAATGAACTGAGAAATGTCATCTTCATGTCGGCTTATAAACATTTATAAGTATAATAAACTAAACACTAACCGTAATATTTTAGGAAGTGCATTTAATGCTGAAATTTTATAGGTGTACGTACACTTTCATGTCAGGTCCCGTGCATTTATATTAACAACATAAAGAGCCCAGTCACGACAGGTGCCAAAATCCAGAAGGAAAAAAAACAATGCAAACCAAAAAACACTTTTCCCTGGACCAAAGCTTGAATACCCCGTCGAACCCCCTCCTGACTCTCTCTCAAAGCCTTTAAATAATTATAAAACTTTATCTCTTCTCTGGACACGAACCCAACCCACCACACAACCTCTCGCTGTCCATTGAACGTCACTTTGACTAAAGCCAAATAGAATTAAACCCTGAAAAATATTTGATCTAAATTCCCGGACCTCTCCTCGCCCCACCAAACTCCATGACCCGGTGCCATTTTCATGCCCAATCTCCCCCAGAAAGCGCAGCAGCAGCAGCAGCAGCCGCAGCAGCGACACAAATCCCGCCACAAAGCGACCGATGACACAGAGGATCCCAAGCAGCGAGAGCGTCAGTCCTTTGATGTAGCCGCAAATGCCGATGCGCGAACAGGGTCCACCATGCCTCGAACACCCCCAAACTCGCCGCGGCTGGTGGAAAAGCTACCGCCCCCTTTGGTGCCTCCGCGACGACGGCCCTGCCCTCCAGTGCCGCCACCGATTTTCCTGGAAAACTCACTACAGCAGCGTCAGTTCGCGAATCCAATTAGTTACTTGGGAGGACCGCGACTGCAGCCGCGCAGTAATCGCAGCAGCATCGACTCGATATTATCGCTGGATTAGCGGCCCAGCCAGTTTTCCACCGCCCAATCCTCGCAGACAAGTCAACTGGCGGGACGGAAAATGGAGAAAAGTGGGTGGCTTGGCTACCCGTTCCTCCCCCAGTGGATTCTGTTCCTGTTTGCCACAACCTCAAGCTATGAAGTCTAGTTGCAGTTAGAAAGTTGAAACCAATGTTAGATAGAAAAGTTGAACAAATAAAAAAATCAATTTGTTAAGCGTAATTTTTGTGCTGGAATTTAGAATTTTACAGATTTAACGGTAGGTATTATATTGGGCTTTAAAATATAAATAAAGTATATATATTATAGATAGTACGCGTAAGTATAAAATAACTGGGGTTCTGTAGTCTAAAAGCAAATGGAAAAAATAATTAACTTAAATTCTCAGCTCTTAATACTTCAAAAGTATGAATACGCATTTTCATTATTATCTATTACTTCTACATAATTTGACAGAATCTTTATGCATAATGCCATTTAATAAAGGTGAGCCATACGTAATACCTGTTTATAATCGAATTAGAATCTAGCCCTATATAAGGTTTCGTTGAAATTATCTCCGCCAAGTTGACCGCCAGCCAGCCTTTAAATGAAGTACCTGAGTAAGTAGAGTATCACAAAGGCGATAATTTCAGAAAGATAATCCCAAGAACCCCTTGCACAGTTCTTACCTTTCTGGCCACTGCAGTGGCAGGAATCCATGAAGAGTTCAAACGTTATTTAGACAAATCTCATGACAATGAAAACCTAATTGGATCCTCCTATGCTGCGGAAATGGCCATAGGAATGCTTGCCGCTGGGGCCGGTGGAGAGACAGCCGAGGAACTCTGGAAAGCTTTAAAAGTCAACACTACAGAGGAATTGGGGGAGAAGTTCGAGGACATCACCGCCCTGAGTCCTCGCGTCTTTGAAGTGAATAACTACTTACTAGTCAACAGCAAACTTAAGGTGTTGGACTCTTATAAAGATCTGATCGCCGAGCACTTTGAGGGCACAACCGATTATCTGGACGTGACCGACTCAAAAGAGGCGGCTGATAAAGTTAACGGATGGGTGTTTTGCGAAACTCATGGCAGCGTCTACAAACTAGTTTCATACATAGGACCCAATGTCCAAGCAATACTGATAAATACGCTTTATTTCAAAGGGCTATGGGCCAAGAAGTTCAATCCGGAATTGACCGCACCAGAGTATTTCCATGTGTCGAGCACAAAAAGGGTCCTCGTCTCGATGATGTCGATGCGCGGCATGTTCCCGGCAGAAGTGTTGTTCAGTTTGGATGCCACAGTTATTGAGTTGCCGTTCAAGCAGGAAGGTCTTGTGATGCTCATCTATCTGCCCAACAAGGGTGACGGTCTCAAAGAATTGGAGGATAAAATTCAGGACCCGACGAGGCCTAAGTACCGTCAGTACGTAAATCTGAAGCTTCCAAAGTTCAAAATCTCAACTAAAACCAAACTAAAGCCGGTTTTCAATCTTGTGGGTGTGATCTGTGTGAAATACCTAAACTCTTATTAATTTCTTTTCTATCTTTCTGTGCAGTTTGGCATCGAAAAGGTATTTCAGCCTACAGCGAACCTAAGTGGCATCGTGAAAGACTCTGATATCTTTTATGTCGATGATATAATACAGAACGCATTCATTGAGATCTCTGAGAGAGGCTCTGAGGTAGCGACTGCCACAGGTAATTAAGCTGACGAAATTAATTAACAAATTTATATGGTATTGTCTTGCATCCTATTTGAAAGCTAACATTCCTTCTCTTTTCATTTAATCTGTAGAAGCACGGACAACAATGATGAACTTTATAGTCAATGTTCCATTCGCCTACGTCATTCGGGATGCAAACGAAGTTTACTTTCAGGGTCATGTAAACGAGCCTAAGTTTTAATGACTTGCCTGGCATAGAGTTTATAATTTAATACACAGATTAAAGTAATAGTGTTTAAAACCTGCTGTAACTTATTTAATTAAGCTCGGTATGGACAAAGGGGAACGGATAGGTTGTAAAAATTTCTAGTAATATTTAAATTCTAAGCAAAATATATGCAAAATCTCACGAAAAACAAAAGAAAACTCCTTTCTATGGTATAAATATTTATTGAATTAGATTAGTTTCTGCGAGAATCGCCACATGGGACTGCATAGACATAGGTATATCCTGCTTGTTTCTTTTACTTTTTGCTTAACTTACACAATTACAATAAATTGTATTTTATCTTACGGAGAATTCAAGTCCCGCCCACTGATTACTGATTTTCCCCCGGGATAATTATGGAATACGGCTCTTGATCGCTCGCGTGGATGGTGGGGCCGATGTCTCATGCTGACTGCGTTGATGTTGAGATGGATTGAGGGGGCATGGCTCAGGAGATGTGGTGGTCTGGAGACGTTGTTGGAGGTGGGGGAGAGTTCAAGGGTCGCTAGGTAAAATCCGGCGGCTTGTACTTCGGCGGTCGCTTAATTGGCTTCTATAACCAATTGCGGCCGCCACGTCATATGTTGTTCTCCTTGGCACCCTTGGCCCCGGATCCGGAATTCGATCCGGTGCCGGATCCCGCATTGGTGGTCGCTCCCGCATCGTTGTCGCTCTTGTTGTTGCTGTTATTGTTGCTGTTGCTGTTCGTATTAGAGGCAGTGGATTCCTCACCATCGGCTCCATCCCCTGAAAAAAAGAAGGGATTTGTTAGAACCTGTACACTTCTCTGTATAAATTCGTTTTCACTCACCCTTCTCCTTCTCGTCCTTTATTTCGCTGGACGTCTCCGAGGAAGCCTTGTTGCTGTTGGTGTCCTTGTCCAGGCGCGGCCTCTTCCTCTGGCCCTTGTACGTTCTGTTGTCCCGGCGTCCGCCTTCGCCCTCATCCTCGGAGTCTGAGTATTCGTTCTCCGGCACAATGCGCTTGTCCTTGTCGCTTTGAGGCAGTCGCTCGTCCTTGTCAACCTTATCCTCGTCCTCGGACTCATCGTTAATGGCGTCCTCGGGGATCGTTTGGATCTGAACGCCTGGGGCATGGGGCAGCATTCGCAGGTTCTCGAACAGACGGTTCTTGATCTTCTCCAGGTACTCGGACGTATTTTGATTCGTCATATTACTGGGACTGATGTGCAGCTTAAAGTCGGGCCCGAAGTACTCAAAATAATCGTTGTAGGGCAGTTCGTTGGCGATTTCCACGGCCAAGGCCACCGATGTTTCGTACGTCCAGCAGCGGGAGACGTTGCGGATGGTATAGCCGCCACCGCCGACCATCAGGAATGGCAGGTTATACTTCTTCACAAACTCCACGCACTTGCCATGGCCCTTGACGGTGAGATTGAAGCAGCCCAACCGATCGCCGGTAAGAGAATCAGCGCCACACTGCAGCACCACGGCCGCCGGCTGGAATGTCTCCATCACCTTGCTTATAATCGGCACAAAGATGCTCTCATACGCATCGTCGTCCATGCCGTCGCGCAGCGGTATATTCACGGCATAGTACTTTCCCTTGCCGGCGCCAATGTCTCGGAGGTCACCGGTGCCCGGGAAATACTCTCCGTACTTGTGGAAGCTCACGGTCATCACGCGATCCGTGGTGTAGAATGCCTCCTCAACGCCATCGCCGTGATGGACATCAATGTCGATGTAGAGAACACGCTGGTGGTATTTCAGCAACTCCAAAATTCCCAAAACGATGTCGTTCACATAGCAAAAACCGGAGGCCTCCGATTTCTTGGCATGATGCAGGCCGCCGCCCCAATTGATGCATATCTCCGAGGCCTGCTTGTTCAGCTTGACAGCGGCAGCCACGGAACCGCCGGCGGAGAGCTGACAGAACTCGTAGAGTCCGTCGAAGACGGGACAGTCCTCGCCCACGTTAAAGCGCTGCATCTGCTTGTTGTACTCCGAAATGTTGTCCGGACGGATGGAGCGCAAGAACCGGACGTACTCGTCCGAATGGAACTTGGTCATCTCATCGGCTGTAGCTTTATGGGGTCGCTGAAATATTATGTTTTGTCAGTAAAAAGTTATTTTTAAGTAATAATTACATGCAGACAATGCACCAGAAAAATTAATTACTTACGTAAATCTCCATTTTCCGGTAGAGCCCATAGTTGAGGAGCAGGTTGTGGGTCATGCGTATGCGGTGTGGCTTCATGGGATGGCCCTGGCCATAGTAGTAGTTGCCAATGTCGCCTGCGGATCAAAAATCACAAGTATTAGTCGCTTGAAAAAAAACAAATACAATTATTTGCCACGCCATGCAAAATATACATTTTGCGGCCACTGTCGGCGCAGCGTCTCTGCGAGAAGCGCACTTTGCCCGAACAACCGCAGCGGTCACACTTTCGCCCTGAACAAAAGCAACAAAAACAACACGGCGGCGGAAAAAGAGACCTACAGGTACATACACGCACACGCACACAGCGGCACTGCGACCGTTCACGAAAAGTGTGCTGTGGTAACAACGCGCGCGTACAGTCGGCATAAAACTTGAAATCTGCAAAAATGCTATTATCTGACGCCGAACGAATGCGGAAAAAAGAAAACCGGGCTTGCAAACTATTAATGTTGTATTGTAAGTGTTATTTTCCATCTCGCGGTAGTCTGGGACATTATTTTTGATTAAAACTTACTGCCATAGTAGTAGCAGACGCGTTTTTGGCATTTTTGATTAAAACTTACTGTCATAGTAGTAGCAGACGCGTTTTTTGCTGTGTGACTGCATTTTGCGGTGCTTTGCTGGGTCTTATTATCCCTTTGAAATAGCTCCTGCAGGCTCTTGGAACCTTGATTGTTTTTTCGGGCAGTAGGAGCACTCGGGAGAACCCGTTTTCGGAGCGTTCCGCGTTTTGGCAATTAACAGGCAACAACAGGCAAATTCGCGCACAAGATAAATGTTAAGGTTGCTTATAATATATCGATATTTTTCTAAGGATGATATATTTCACGATTTTTTTTTTTCCAAATATCGAAATATAAGATATTTTTACTTGATATTATATATTTTGCCATGCTGCCAAGCCAATAAAAGACAAATTCTTGCAGATAAATTTTGCTTACAAATTTTGAGACTGTAAATCAATAATAATAAAGCTGTTTACGAAGCCCTTCAAATCAAGAACACCAGGAACATACGCCATATGCTCAAATTACATATAAGATGCAACATATAAGGCGCAACCAGGGAACACACAAATAGTGACTTTTACTGACAATATTTTATTGATATTTTATATATAATTAATTTTCGACAAAACTAAAAAAATTTAGGGGTGGAGATGCCAACATCGATTTCATTTATGTTTTCGAAACATCGCTATCATAAATTTCTCTACCTCTAGCGTGAGCACTTTTAGCTATATAGCTAAATCCCTTTTTTATATATTTAGACACAAACCGTATCGGGTCTGAAATAAATCGATTAATCGATTACAGAACTTACAATCCTAGTCCTGGCCTGAAGCTGTGATTTGGAGGGGTATTTTAAGAAGAAAATTATTATTAAGAAGCAACAGAAAAGTTATTGAAATAATATTTTTGAACTTTTCTCGTATTATTTCGGAATTCGAATATTTGCGCTGCCAGCCTTTTCGATCATCCAGATCCAAAAATATTTATCGCTATTTAAACATGTGAAAAAACATCGTGAATTAAATATATCATCCGTAGAAAATATCGATATATTAATATTTTGTAAAGTTATCAACAACACAACAACATATCGGCGCTACGCCAGAAATACCGAAAGTGTGACCGTAGTCTGGGCAATAAAAATACAACGAATGCCGAACAGAAAGAGGAAGAGGGAGGAATATTGGACAGAAAAACAATTAAATTACCGATTCGTCCATTTCCTCCCAATTTATTACCGATTCGCTTCCTCCCAAACCGATTGGGACTTCGATTCAATGAGAATGTTGATCAAAGGGAATGCAAAAGAGAGAGCGAGAGAACTGTTGAGAGCGAAGAGAGAGAGAGCTGATGAGAGCGAAGAGCGTTGGAAGGCGGACGAAGCGCCGCAAAAACAGTAAAGAAGAAACAGTAAAGCAAAGCGGACGCACATTCGGAGTTTTCTCAGCGTGGGTGTTTTACCTCGGTCGGCGTTTTTCGGCGGCTTCTTAGTGAAAAAAAACAATTGTGCACGAAGGCAAAAAAGTTTAAGTGCAAAAAGCAGATTTAAAAAAAATACAAATTCAAAACGACGCGTAAGTTCAACTCCAACTGTTCCTCCGTGTGTGTGCTGCCAACTGGTGTGTGTGGGTACGAAAAAAAAGAAGAGAAAGAAGTTGCCAAGCAAATGGAGTTGCAGTAGGAAACACAAACATAGTCGCCTCTCTCTTGCTCACTCACACACACTCGCACGCTAATAAATAAGTGGAAAAATTAAAATCGAAATAAAGTGACAAAGCGGAGTAACCAATAATGAAGAAAATGCCAGATTAAATGAACCCGCACGCTGTGGAAATTAAATTAAAGTTAAATGGACAAATCAAATAATATCCTGCGCAGCTCTCCGTCTGATTTTTCTCTCTTTATCTTCCCCTCGCAGAACCAACGCCTCTCTGCAACTTTCTGTTACTTTTTGTTAAACATCTTTTCTTTTTACTGTTGTTGTGCCCGCAGGATATGTAAAAACTTTTTCCCATGGTGTTGAATTATATTTTTTTTACTTGCCTTTTCTTATCTTTCTTATTCGTCTATTATCCAATTAACGACTAACTTAAGTGAAAGGCATAAGCAAAAAATTTTATTTTATTTGTTGTTTGCAGACCGTGAATTAAAAACAACACTAACCACGGTAGCGGCCACAACTGTAAAATCCGCGCTTTTAATATCAATAAAAAACCTACGGGGACGCAGAAAAGTTTTGATTTATTCTAATTAAAACTAAGGTAAGTGCATAAATAAAAGAAACCGGATTAGCTCCTTTTCATTCGCACCTCCTTGGCGAAGTACCGTTAAGAGAAGCCAATGAACGCAAATAAGTAAACACAAAAACTAAAAAAAAAAAAAAAAGAAAAAAACGGGAGAGCGAGCGAGAGCAAGAGATTTGCTCTCTCGCTGCATTTCTATTTATGCTTTTGCTGCTGATAACCCTACAGTCCGTCCTCGATACATATTCGGCATCCAAAAATGTATTTCAAATGAAAATTAATATGTTATTAATTGCACCAATTGTAATTAATTAATTATACTAAAAAAAACATTTATTATTAAACCACTTAAAACCTGAAGAATATTTCCAAAAACTTAAAAAGTTTATATGATAGAATGTTTACTTTAATAAGACTCTTCTCGGCTGCTGTAAAAAGTCAAAGAGCATTTCTGGTTGTTGTTGTTACTGCAATTGTCTTTAATTTGTTGTGAAGAAGTGGAGTGCTAGCAGGAGAGAGCGAGAGGATGTAGAAAAAGAAGGAGATGACGAAAATGACGAAGAAGAAGAGCGCAGAGCAGCAGGCGTCGGCGCAGCAGCTGCAGTTCTCCATGGCTCTCGCTCTCTCTCTCTCTCTCTTTTGCTCCCGTTTCGGAGCTGTGCGCTATTTTCGGCATTTTTGTGCTTATTTATTTACCTTTTGGTGGCTTGTTTATTAATCTTCCTTCCCCCACCTTATCCTTCTTCCACTCTCAATCGGTCCATGTGCTTTGAAGTTCAAGCCACAGAATTTGTTTCTGTGTTTTTGTTGATTTTCTGCTATTTTTGTAGCTTATCTGCTCCACCGGAGTTTTCCTCACTACCCACCCCTCCTTCTTTCCTCTATTCTCCCTCTGTGCCCCGCAAAAACCCTTCAATTAACATTGCCGCCGTCTGTTTTCCGTTTTTTTTTTCGGTGACTCCTTCCCTTTTTTCAGTTTTGTTCTTTTTCACTATGCGGCTAGCCGATAAAGATAAAAACCACAAATAGTTCGCCTCGCTTCTTTTTAAAGGGAAGTTTAAGATGTTTTAAAAATATTCATCACTAAAAAAGAATTTTTTTAGCTTAATGTCTTAATTTAATTTTGTAGAACACAAAAACTCAATTGTTAATACAAATTAACCTTTTAAGATTTCAACTAACAGAAAATGTTAATTATGGGATTAATGAATTTGATTAAACAAGAAATGTAAATGGTCTGAAAATCGCACAATAAAAATAATACATTATTTGGATGGAACTATAGCATATCATTTCTACTATTACATTTTTATTCGAGTGTATTACACACGAATCTAATTCATATATCTTTAGCCCTTTGAATTTCGTTGCTTCTTATTCGCCGTCGCCTTGCTCCCTTTAACCCTAGTTGGGTAAATGGGGGCCTTCTGTGGAGTTCCATTTAAGTGCAACTGAGCAATTATGCTTTTTGGCCTATCGACCCCTCCTTTGAGCTCCACCCTCTTTCCGCTCCCCACCCTCCTTCGTTCCTCTTAAATCATTGCAAAATGGCATTCGCGCAAAATGCTCAAACAAGTAAATCTGCTTAACTCGACTAACGGCAAACTTGTTGAGATCTTTTCATTTTCTCTATTTTGCTTGCAGCTTCTCTGATTGTTGTTGTTGTTCTCGTTTTCTATTTTGCACACAAAGCGCTTACAAAGGCAATCAAAGCGAGAAAGGGAAAAGGAGCGAGGGAGAGCGGAATATTAAGCGTGGGAGGTGCAATCAGGAGAATCCAACAACACAAAACCACTACAACAGCAGAAAACCGAATAAAAAAGTAGTCAAAGCAAAAGAAGTGGCGGAAGAAGAAGCAGTAGCAGCAGCACAAGTAGAAAATTCAATTGTTCGCCACTCTCTTTTGGGCTCTTCCTTTGTGCTCTCTACATGTGCCTGTGTGCAAGTGTGTGCTTGTCCACTTAGCCAGCAAACAATGAACAATTGATAAGGAACAACGGATAGGAGAAGCGACGAGGAGGCGAGTAAAAGTGAAAAGTGCGTGGCAAGTGCGTCAAAAATAAAAAAGGAAATATTTGTAGCAATCATAAAGTGAGTAGGGGAGGAAGATTAAAGGCTTACCTTTATTTCTACTTTCCTTGCGGTTCACTATAAAAGTAAATTTCTCTCACATTTATGCAAAGAGCTTATATATTTTACCATGAAATGATTTAAATACAACATACAACAAAATTGTCCTACAAGATTTCTTGAAACACATTCAGATTTTCCATTCTCCGCTCAAGTTCGTCTAATAGTGTTTGGTGGTTATTTAACATGAAATCCAGATTTGGACCAAATGTTTTTAACATTCTGAACAAACAGCGATTTGTGGCCAACATCAGTAGCTTGTGACTGGAGCAGAGCTTTCCACTTTCGCTTTTCGTTTGAGCTGGAACCTCAGCGGCGGCTATCAGTCTTACCTCCACTTGGAGAAGGACGTCAAAAACCCAAGGTAGATCTCTCTGGACGATGCCACAGCTGTCTTCGTTCAAGGATCTAGCACAGATGCAAACGAGTCCCTGAAGGATCCACACCAATGGTTCACCACATTGGAGGACGTGATTCAGTTTGGCCAGCTTATCGATTTCGTAAAGAGAAGGGTACAGATTGGGAAGTACGGAATAGCTACATCTTTCAATGTGTCCCGAAAGAGAAGCGAAGCGTTCTCTAAATTTGTCTCTCACACTACAAATAATCGAATACCGCTTTGGTTGACAGCAGCATGTTCTTCGCGGCCGTTTAGTCTTAGGCTGGATCAATGATCTAATTCCTGTTTGATGTTTCAGTAAGTCACAGATCTGTGCTTGAGGAGGCTCAGTATCCAAACAGGAGTCCATTTTGTCTAGAAAATCCTTAATTATTTTCTGTAGAACTCCACGCAACTCTTCCCAAAAATCACTGGTATTCTTCATGTCCTCGATAGCGAACAATTTGGTCCACAAACTGCCCGACATTTCTGCATAAAAGTCTCGGGCTGCGAGCATCCTAAAGCCATATAAATGGGTACTATCCAGTGCGTCTGATATGGATAGGGAAAGACTATAACGTGGCTGCTGTTCCATAGGGAAGATCCAATTTTTGATCCATTCCTTGACAAGATTTTGTAGACATATATCCTTCCTAGTGTCTCGACATCGCAAATCAATACTTAGTGGCAGTTGACGCTGCATAATTACACCATAAAGCTCCCGGGTCATATGAAATTTAGCCAGGATTAGGGTATTTAAAATCCAACATGTAAAGAATATCCCGGGGTTAGTTATGATCCGTTTAAATCCGTTAAAAATATTTTCCTTATACAGACAAAAAATAATGGAAAATAGTAAAGTGGGCTTTAGTGTTTCTCTGTCAGATATTTTCCAAGAAGGGGACCACAGCTGCCGGATGGATCCTAGCAGACCCAAACGCACTATGGGCAATGGGAACCTCTGGAGGGTCAAGCCATGTTGCGTTTTAAAATATAAAACACCAAAAACGCAGCCCAATATCCGGTAATAGTGTCTTTCGACTGAGTCCAGAACAAAGGATGAATATAGCCAGCTGGTCGCTATAGCCACTGATAGTATCGAGAAAAGCAGTGAAAAATGTATGGGAAACTCGTACATAATCCTCTTCATTTTTGTGCCATAACATCTGGGATAGGCATAATGCACATGGCATAATGTAAGACCGTATCCTGCCATGCCCACTCGTATTAAAACAATCATTGACCATACATACAGTGAAAACAGGGGGCTCTGAAGGATCACGGATACGGAGTGCAATGGTCTGGTCACCTCAAAAAGTTCACTGCTGACGAAAAGTACAAGCATCAAGTAATCCAGAAAGTAGCCAAGTATAAAAGCGAATACGAAGCGATATTGCAATAACTTTTGTATCTTGTGCGGCACTTTGCTGGGTCCGAACAGCGTCTTCAGTATATCCGACCACATAATTACAAACTAAACAATAATTTGTTATATTTTTGGCTCTAACGTAAGTGAGAGTACGGATTTATGTAGTACTGTTTGTTTGGCTGTCAGCGGGGAAAGGGAGACTCGTAGCCTCCTTTGAGGCAGTTTACTGTCTCAATTGACATAGTTCCCAAGTCAGTTGGCCTGGACATCAATCTATTTAATGGCCTGCCGTTGACCCAACGCACGCCCCCATTGCTGCCCCCTTTCAGGAAAAGTTCAAAAGTTTTGATGCCAATTTAAAGTTTTTCTTTGGAATACTCTAACCTGGGATGCAGTGTGCTTTGGAAATTAATGTTGTGCTCAGAAACTGTGGAAAACGTATTTATTTGAGGCAGTTCTGGTTACCTTTAAATTTTAAAAAGCTTCAAATACCTATAAAATTCTTCTATTTAAAATTGGTTTCGTAATATACCACATTATTTTATTTCTATAATTTAAACATCCCTTATGTGTGATAGAGCATTCAAAGCCTGGTTTTCCCCGAACAAAGTTACCATTTTAGCCGATTTTGTTACCGTTTTTTATGGCTTTACAGGTGACAAGTCAGCGAGGACTAAGTGCAGCTAAAAACAAAGTTGTTGCCGCTGCAGGCACAACAATGCATTTGCAATTGTTTTTTTTTTTCCTGAGAGGGGAGCCCGGTTTTTCCGATGCTCTTCTGCTCCCAGCAAAAGTTCTAATTTATGTCGTTAAGTTTGCGCCTGCGAAAGAAAAGTTTGCAGTCGCATTTAATGGTCAAGCTGCAGGCACAATTTCTAGAGGGGGGCCAGTGTGGAAAATTCAAACGGGAACTGGACATGGACATGGAAATGGACATGGACAAGGCAGAGGATGTTGGATGTTGGGTGTTGTACCCCTCGGTTTCGCTATTTGCCATTTTAGCCTGTGTGTGACCGCCTAACCCAAAAGCTGGCCGGGAGTGGAACGAGGCCCGGGGCCAATTAGATTTATGGGATTAGCACAGGTCGTTGGCTATAAAACACTCGCAGGCTTCTGGTGTGCAAAGAGAGAGGGAGAGGGAGTCAACGTGAAAATCCGGAACATGAGGGTCCCCACCTAGGAACACATACGTATTCCCAAAACGATACTGTTACTGTTGGAGCAGGGAAATAAATTGATCATAAAAAGTTAGGTTTTTTATTATTTGAGTTCACACTATAAGAATATAAGTACCTTTATAGAAAATTCATCTCTTAAATGATTAAATAACTATAAATTTTATGTGGTATTAGTTTTGTTTAATATCTTCAACTAAAATATATTCCAATTGATCTGAAAACTGAGTTTCTTGAATATTATATATAATTTAAATGTAAAGGGATACATTTTATTAATAATTATGAAAGAAAACTAGTTTATTATTTAATTTCCTATCTTAAAAGATCTCCAAAATGGAACCGAGATTGTCTATTTCTCGCCGTGCAACTCTGCAAACATTTGCATTTTTTTGTCCTGCTCAGCTTCTCTCTATCTGTAGACCTCTCCCTTTCCACTTCGCTCCTGTAAATCCCCCTATCTCTCCCTCTCTCTCTGTCTCTCTCTCACTTCCCATCTTCCGCACTCCGGCGCGCTTACCTTCAGTGCACATCCGGTGGGCAACAAAACATTGTTTCATTCCATAAACCGCCGCCAACTTTTGCATCGTTCGTCGGTGGTTGTTTCGCTCTCGCACTCGGCGAGCTTTGTTCCGGTTCTCCCATTCATTCTTCTTTTATAGGACTGGAGTCCTTGCGCCCACCTTCCGCCAGCCACGCCCCGCCGTCGTGCTGGCCGCCCCTCGTCCTGATTCCCTTGCCATTGAGAGGCCGCGACGATGACGCGTGCTTCTGGCCCATTCCAAAACCACGTACCGCCGCACACATTTCCGCACTCAGCCGGACGCTTTTCATACTCTTTACAAGGAGATTCTCTGGAGATGATGATTCGATTTAAAAATATCCTTTGGAACCTGAGGATCTCTCTAAAAAAATTACATTTTAAATTGAATTTTAATTTTTATGAGATTTCTACATGTCTTTCTTATTGAGGCAATTGATTAGTAATCAATGATTACGTAAAAACTGTTGTAATATTTACTGCTTAATTAGTTTAAGATTAGTTCAATATATTAGAAATGTTTCTTTTCTTTCAACCATATTTAACAATTGCATAACAAATTCATAATGCCTTTTTTGATAGGGTATTAAAAACTTCGCTCCCAAATTAACCTTCGTTTTCCCTCCTCCTCTGATGGTGGTTGCTGTTGCGTTTGCTGTTTCGGTTTTCTGTTGGCCCGTTGTTGTTGTTGGCTAGTTTTCGATTTTATCGATTTTCATAAAGCTGCTTTTATGGGCGGCATTCAGTGGCAGAAAGTTTGTGCCTGCGTTACTCCAATTAGAGGCACAAAAATACATCCATAAAGCAAAAACGCACACAAACAGAGAGAGGCTTGCGGAGATGAACAATTTGGCCGTTGACCAGGTGAAGCGAACATTTCTGGCATTCCAATCGCATTTTCATTGACTTTGCTCCACAGCTGAGGGGAAATTTGTCGGTATTCGCTTCATAAATTGAGTTTTTACTTTTTTCTCTGACCGTATGTGTATATATCCCTTTGTCGATGCGTTCAACCGAAAAATAAAAATTGCTGTATATTCCTTTTTATGATCGCCACAAACGAACTAATTCGTGTATAATTCGGGCTGAAAAAACGATTTGATTGCTCGTAACATACAGTATTTGTGCTTTTAACACTTGAAATATTTAATATATATTATAATATAATTTATTTGTAATATATCTCCTGTAAAAATAGTTTCCTTATACAATTTTCCTAGAATTCAATGAGCTTCATAAGTATATATTTTAATTCATGGAATAAATCCTCAAGTAATGATTCATTAAGAAAATATAAGGGTTTTAAGCACGTTTATAATTTCTTTACGTCAATTAATTCCCTGACTCGGTCAGTAGACCAATTTTAATGACTGTCACACACGTATAAGAGACTGCAGCTGCAACTTAAGCTCGACCCAATTTGGGGGCTCAAGTTAGTCATCCAAAACTTATAGGATGACACTAAAGTAAGAGCTCTGCTTTGCGACTTAATGAAAACTTTTTAATTACAAGGATCAGGACAATAAAAGTTTATGAGGCGAAAAGCCTCGTCCCCCTGCTCACTCCCTCTGTAATTTCTGGCAAATAAATACCAAAGCGTGGCAAAAACTAATAAAACTGAACTTAACTCTCAGCTGGCTTCCAACTATAGTTATATAAAAAAAGTAGGAAAATCAAACAAACAAGAAAATCTAGTTGAAGTTGAACTGTTTAATGTGTGCGGCAAAAACTTGGCTAATCCCTTCAAAACGAACAAATAAAAGAGCGCCAATAAATAGAGAGAGATGAGACTGTTGCGCTTATATTGGATTTTTTGGCACAAAGTTTTGTAAATATTTTCGGAGCAGCCAATGAGGGCAGAGATTCGGGGAACTTTGGCTATTGCCGATGACAGGCTAGCGAAATGGCAAATCGATTTCCCAATGCAACCCCTCTGCCTGCAGGGGCTAATATTCAAATGAAATTTCCGTGCATTGAACCCAAATCAAGAGTACAAGGTGTGAATATTTGCCTGCCATCCCAGAAGCAGGAGCAGGAGAGCAAGAACAGGAGCTGTGAAGCAACGGCAGGATGTGAATTGGTTGGCAGGAAGCAGCTTCGAGGCAGCAGCCAGATAAATATAAACACGAAAGTGGAGCAGGCAAAGCTGTAGCCGCAATAACTGTCTTGGGAGATACAATTCCCCTAAAGCCAACCAAGTCCACACTGATACCTACACTTCTTATTTTATTTTGAAAGGATCCCTATTTTAATTTAATTATTGTTTAAAAAAATTGAGAGTAAAATGCTTAATATTTGAAATTCGCCGGACAAAACAATTTATTTAGAACTAAAGAAGCCAAGACAAATATTTTTAAAATTTTATTAAAGCTTTTATATTAAACATTTAATTAATATATTATTTTAAAATATGAAGACTTTAAGTTATATCCAGACCACTTCAGTACCAATTTCTTGAATTCCAGTGTAGTTTGTAAAGGGGTCGTTGAAGCGAAGTGTGGCGCTCGAGGAGATTCGATGCAAAGGCATTTCTAGGATGGCAGCAAATAAAGCAAATGCTCAGGATGCTTGCAACCCTTCACCCACCCGTTCTCCTCCCACTCTCCCTGGTAATTCCCCAAACGCTCGGAAAACTTGACAACTTCACATTTCTGGGAGGTCTTAGACCAACTCACAGGCGACGCACACAAACACACACATGCTTTCACTCAGATTCCGCACTGAAAACCTTCAAATGAAATTAAAAAGTTTAACTTCTAACTTTTGAGAAGAGGAGCGGAGCGCAAAAATACCTTCTGTGCGTTAGACAACCCCTAACTTACATCTCAGTCCCTTAGTGCTCACCACCGACCGACCTGCTCTTCATTTTCTTTATGAAGTTCTAGAGATTTTTCCTTCAGTGACGTTGGGACATTAGCCGGCTACTTTTAGGGCGGGGGAAAAAGCTCCTTTGAGTCCTGCAATTTGGTGTGTGGGGTGTAGAATAGTTGGAGAGATGCCCCTTTGGATGGCATAATGTTTGTAATTAGTCACAACTGCCAGGAATCTCTAGATAAAACAGGGTCATATAAGCAGCTTAAGATACCAGTATCAAGAGCTCTTGAATAAGTATTTCCCTAGATAGTACTAGTAGTAGTTGAATTATTAATCCCTTGGATTAGCACATGGAGGCAATCATCAATTTATTATGATAGATAGTTATAGAGTTTTTCCTTTCTCTCTTGATTTCATAAAATTGTTCCTAAATTTTTCTATGTTGAATACACGTTTTTAATCCTTATAAAAGGCGACCTCAAATATTTTTCTTTTCAGACAAATGTTCACCCGTGAAAAATATTCTTTTCACACCTCTGTTCCTGTGCAACCATTCATAAAGTTTTCTGTTTATTTAAGCACTATTTCCATTTGCTTGACTATTTATTCCGACACGTGAATTCTTCGTGACAAATCCGTGGTATATATCGTTGCAGTTCATCAGGCAAACGTGCGCGACATGAACGTATATAAGTATGTAGTTTAGTTGTGACGATGGGTCTTGAAAATGTGCTTTGTGGGGGAGCGATTTTAGGGAGGAAAATGCCAGACGAGGGTGATACTCCTAGGGAGTGGTAAGAGTGTTCCTTTGGGGACGAATACAAATGCTCATAGCATATTTCATGCTGAAAACCTCACAAGCAGCAAAGAAAAAAAACGGAGAAAAACACCAAACAATGGAAAACAGATTTGTTTTGCTTTGATAGTTTCTATGGCAAAGTTTTTGATAAAGTCAAATAGTTAGATGGAATTTTTCGATTTTCACAGCTTAGTAAGTTTAGCTGATTTAATCTTGGCTTTTTACGTCAGTATTTTATGCTTGAGATACAATTTTTTTTAGGAGATGTAAATGTAACAATATCCAGTAAGCTATAAATACTAACTCTCACCTTGAATTTAATTGGAACTGCCTCTATTTTGTGTTTCTATATTTCAATAAAAATTACTGTATCCGAAATTTGGACCCCTTTTTTTTGTGCAATACTTCCGCCGATGAAGTACCAATTTGCCTTTACCTTTCAGCTCAACTCGAGTTATATCTTTACAACAGGCCGCTTCAATTGAATGACTTCTGTCCGTCGAAAAAGCCTGACAAAATGTCACGCTGCGATTGTGCCGATAGCGAAATCTCGTTCTCATTTTCAATTGGGCGGACAGAATATTCTATGGCAATCCCTCAATCCCTTCCCCCAGATTTCCCCCATTTGCCGCTGCATTGCGCCTGAGCTTTTGTCTCAAGTGCATTGCAGTTGGAATTGTGTCTAGAGTGGGCTGTGCACTCGACGCAGAAGGCAGCAAAAAATCACCAAGAAACCAAGAAGCCGAAACTGAACTGAGCTAAAAATGCAATGAAATGAGCGGAAAAGAATTGAATTGAAGCCAGAGCTGGCTGCGCTTCTCCCCAAGCGCTTCTTCCAAGCAATGCACTTTGCTGATTATTATTGCAGTTTTTCAGTCCATGTTTTTTTGTGACGTCGTAACGCAGCTGTAATGAATTTGACATAGATTTTTTTATATCAATATATGGGTTTGTCACGAGCTGGACGGCTAATGTGTCTGTTGACCAGGCTAAGGGCCACTCAATATCCCCCTCAATTAACACACACACACACTCGGAGGGGTCTCAAATTTGCTTTAAATCTTCTCTGTTTGCTTAGCAAACAAACAACCGAACAAGCAAACATTTCCTCAGCAAAAGGAAATTGTTTATTTTCTCTTTTTCTTGTATTTTTATCATTGAATTTGGGTTGCATTGCATTTCTCAGATATTTCTCCTAAATTGCATTTATTTTTCGCTGCTAAGATAATTTTCAAATACTTCATTCTTTCGTGTGGTCTATCAGAAAATATTTTCCCACATTTGCATTGATTGTACGAGGCAGCTGTGCAGCCGGAAAAATGTTCACATGTCCATATTGCATGTTGGAGCTAGCTGCTGCTGCTTTTTGCCACCCTGCCACATAAATTGCATTTTTAGCCGGGCCAAAACATGTTGCTTTCGTTGTTTATGGGGAGGCATTGGATTCGGTTGTTTTTTTTTTGTCGCTAAATAAATCGGAATACTCATTGGGTTCTTTAAACTATGTATATTTTATTTTTAAAATATATCACATTTAATATTGTTTTAGTATTTGTTTTTATTAAATTTTAATTAATCATGGACTAGAACGTCGAATCAGTCGAAGTACTATTTGGTTTTCCAAATACTTTAAACAATTTTTCATTTTACAATTATAATGAATTATTCAAATGTAATAAAAATAAATAGTAAAAACCATTATCCTCTTATTCAATAATTCAAGTTAGAACATTTTGTTGTATATTTTGAATATGTTGCACAGACTTGTGGGTCCTCAAATTAGTCTCTCTGTCGGCACATTTACAGTCTGTTGTAAATTACACAATGTAAACAATTCCCCATTGCGGTAAAATTTTGATTTCATAACTAAACCTATTTATATATTTTTACATTATTCTATATAATAAAACTAAACTATAATATAATTATAGCAAACCCCATTTATATATTTTCACATTAATCTAGTTCTGAATATTTTCCGCAGTGCAGACACTACGCTTTTAATTTGATTCTTTTTCTCTCGCCGCCATATAACAGCTCTCTTGAGACTCTCTTATCTGGTCAACACTCGAGTTTTGCTTTGATTCATTTGCGGTTTTTTGTTTGGAGTGATGCAAACGCAAATGTTTGCTTTGCAACTGATAAATCTCGCTGATGGACAACTTCTATCATAGTTACGAGGGGAAAGAGACTATAGTTTCTAGCTTTGGGCACGTGATATTTAGGATTTAATTTGACTACAAACTGAAAACATTTTGAATGTATTATAAACGGGAAGTTTGTGATTATATATATTAGTAAAACACAAAGGTAATTAAATTAAAATTGTTGTATAAGTTAAGTTAGGGTACTAATATAAACATCAAGGGGAATGTAATATCCATATTGATTCAATATTTTGTTTGCCAAGTAGAGTTTATAAAAGAATCTTTTGTTAAGTCTTGGGGACCATGTTATTGTTCTTTTCTCATTTATGTTCTTTAATTGTTATTTTCGTTTTTGTTTTAATTTCATTTTATGCTATCTGGTAGTACTCAATCTAAAATAAGCACGAGGAGTGTGTACATGACCCTCGTCGCTTGAATGCTTCTATTTTAAATTTATTTTTATTTGGGGCGTACACTCTTCAAAACGGAGCCAGAGATGCAGGGAAAACGAGGGACAGCTGCTGAAAAATATGGAAGAGGAGAGGCTTAGGCCCAGGCCCAGCTGACTCGGAAACCGAAAGTGATACATCTGCTGGTGGCTCTAACGAGCCGAGAGCCGCCTGTTAGGGTCACAGGCCCCTCGCGCTAAAAGTAACCACCTTTGCAGCGTGCCAGGAAAAATAAGAAAATGCCTCGAGGCTCTAGGCGAAATCCACACACACGAAACACAACACATCCTGCGACCGAGACGTTGTCGCTTTGACTTTCGTAAGCAGGTCACGTGAGCAGGAAAAAAAGAGAAAAAGGATAAAAACGAGGGGAGCGCTGACAAAGGGAAATCTTGGCAATTCGTCGTAGGGGTGGTCGTCCTGCAAATGTGATTGCCCGAAGAAAAGGGGGCGTCGTCGTCCCTACTCCACCGCCCACTGCGTAAAATAAAATACAAAACAAATTCGCTATACTTTTATTTAATTTTTTTTTTCGTTTGTGCTCTCTTTCCTTGTACGTTTTTTGTTCTTCTTCGCCCTGCTTTAGCGCATTTCCTTGGCCGTTTGTCGCTTCTGGCCGACAATTGTTTCAACGTGTTTGAAATATCTTAAGCACGGCCTAGCCAAAAAGCTCAGGGTCTGGGTCTGGTTTATGCCCCTCGGTTTGTTTTGTTTGGTTTTGCTTTTAGTGCCTTTTGTTTTTACGCATATACATATATTTATTCGTCCGATGTCTGATTTTGTGCATATGAAAATGAAGTTTCTGTCGGGATATATGCGAGAAATGCTCATATACATACAAATAAAAAATCAATATTTTCCCCGCGTCGCCATCCATCGCTGGTGCTGCGTCTCTTTGATACCAATTATTTTTGGCAAGAACCAAGGGGTAGAGCTTGAAATATAATCGATTTTATATCGATTCAAAGATTTTTTCAATTGTGCGATACATTGATATACAATTTCAGAATTGATTTAATTGACAAAGTTTCAAAACTTCTTGGAAATCAAATAAAAATAAAGATTTTTTTTTTTAATTTTTAATTTATTATTTAAAATTATATATTACAAATACATATATTAAAATATAAAAATAACAAAAATATTCGTATTTAATATCTCTCTATTATATATAAAAGTTTTCTGCCGCTCCAGCCGTGTAATCATTTTATATTTATATTAAGAGAGGGATAGAGAAACATTTATAATAGGTGAGCGAGCGAAGCGAGCGTCCCGGGGTGCAGCGGGGGGCACCTAGTAATAAATATTTCCAATTTAAAAATTGGAATGACACCAACATAGCATAGCATAGAACAATAAAATGAAACATCTTTGATGAAGATACAAGCTTGAAGCAAACATTTGTTGTATAGAAAGAATTTTCGATTTTAATTGATTTATTTATAAATTTTGGTTTAGAAAAAATCCAATTACGGAGAATTGACTCTTTTCCAGTTCTTCTAAGGGGTGTTAATAAATAGTATTTTCCCCTAAAAAATATATAAAAAACGCATATCATTTTTAATGTTTAAAAAGTTCACTTAACCCGTTCTTGGTTAGATTTCTACCAATATACTAGATCCTGAGCATCTATTGGATAAAATAGATATTCCATGTAAATTATAATTTCCTGGAACTTATATTTTATCCAATATATAGAAAACCTAAACAATTATCATTTCCTTAAATTAAATTTAATGTTATTTAGAAACCAAAGAAAAATAAGTGTATGTATAAAATACGCTCAATGTTGACTATTCTTATCATATTTTTCTTCCCCAAATACTGGGTATTCCCCTGTTGATTATAATGGTTTGCTATTATATATATTCCTCCTTTATTTGTGCCCCCTGTTTGCGCCGACAGCAGTCAGTCAGTCAGAACCAGACAGAGAAACTGAAAACAGAGTCAGCGTCAGAGTCAGACAGCAGCTGATAAGCCTCGATACGGATGTGAAAATGTCCCTGGGAAAAAGAGGCCCAGCAATAAACACATTTCCTCCTATATATGTAAATATATATTCATATATCGATATTTGTGTGAAATATGTTAACAAGTATTTACCGGCATATAATTGACCCCTATATCTCTTTTATTTTCATTCCAGGTTGCGATAACCAACGTTGACCGAATCAAAGGTGAGCAGAAACATGAAAACCTAATGGAAATGGTGTACACTTTTCTTCCCTTTTTTCCCATGTTTTTTTTTCTTGCGGGTTTTCCTCTTTTGAAGAGTGCCAAGTTTTTGTCACTTGGCCTCGGGCGATTTTGAACTTGTTCCACTTTGGCAGCGGGAATTTTTCGTGGGGGTAGCTTTATCTTTGCATTCATCTAGTCTGCCAATGACTGCGGTTCTATTCTTCTCTCTAGGCGGAGATAAAACGCCAAAATTGTTCCTTTTGCGTTTGCTTTTTTGCTCGCCAGCTGTGCTCAATTCTCTTGGAAAAAATAAAAACGAAAAAGCGAAAAACCTGATGCTGGAATATAGCAGATACTCGAACAAACGGCTTGCTCCAGTTCTTGGAGTGGAGTCCAAAACGAGTTTTTCGGCACTTGCCCGACCGCCTGCCACCGCTAATCCCCGCCTCGTAAATGCCTATATAATATACGTAAATCATTTGAGTTGAGTTAGGTCTGGTTTTCCGATAGTTGCTGGCCAGGCTAAGTTTAAGCCAAGAAAGAAACGCATAAAACAAGAAAGCCATAGGCCTCTGATACCCCAAGGTTTTTCCAGCCAACAGTTGTTGACTTTTTAAGCATTTCGCATGTGTGTATTTTCTTTATGACCGCATAAAATCCGTTATTATGTCTCTTGACATGTTCCCCAAACTGGTAATAAATTTGCTGTGCGCATATCCACAACATCTAACAGCTAATTGACCGATCTAAACGATTTCGTTTGGAGGCTAAAATAGAAACATAAAACTAAAGCGCTAGAAGAGCTACATCTTTATTTGAATGGCTTAAAGTCCGTTTGTATATACAGAATAAAGTTGTGCCAGAAGTTGGAAAGTTTTTTGTAGATAGTATTCAGTTTTATAACCTCTTTAAAATATTTGAACCTTAGTAGCGCAATTATAAGAAGTTTCTTTAAATTAAAGAATATCTTGGAAAGTTTTTGCTGTATTTGTTCTAAAATAATAGTATTTTAAAATATTACAAATATGAGACTACAAGTATATATTTGTAATATTTTAAAATACTATTATCTTGGTATTTATAGAGATTATGTTTTAATAGTATTTCTTTTTTTAGTCTTTCGATAGTCTTTGTTTTTCCTATTTTCGTCGGATAAATTGAATTAACATGTTGCCTGTGCGCCACACGCAATGCAGCTGTCAAGTCCAGTCTGGCTTTAGCTTTTTTAGCTTTTTGTGATATTGCCTAGTAGCACCCGCGATGGGGAAAGTCATTGATGCATTGCCACTGGCCACGTATTACCCCTTCAATCCCTTTTGGCTTTCCACTGATGCATTCCTTGGATCTTTTGTTGTATAATGTGGAAACGTGTTCGAATCACCTGGGCCACATGCTGGCTAAAAAGATGGGGGGAACTGCACACAATTGCAGTCGAAGAAATAGGATTTAGTGTTTAATTTGAAGAGAGATGTTATAATATTTACTTTAAAAAGTTGAGAATTAGACATGGTTCCTAATAACAAAAATTAAATTAATTTATATACTCTAAAATAAAGGTCTTAAACTGAGATCAACTTACATAAATTTCATGAAGATAATACTATACCTTTGCTAGTAATAACATATAAGAAAAGTCGGGTTTATACCTCTTTAAAATGCATTTAATATTATTAGGATTTTATTATTTTGGCCTTAGGTGTACAAAAGGTAGATGGATGAATGACACACGCGACAAGTAGCCAAGCGCATCTGGCGGGGTAGTGGGGGTTTTTTTTTTGCTGTTGCTTTGTCAGGGGGCCAAGGGGACTGGGGCAACCCTTCAATGCCGCCTAGACAAGCCCTCGGCACGTATGGTGTATCCGATTTCATGACTAATTATACGGGAACCGAGTGTGCCGCAGCAGCGGGTAAGGCGAGAAGGTTAAGCGCCTCCTCCCTGCCGATGCCGCCGCCCACTGGAATTATGCGGATTATATTTTTGTTCTTTGCTGTTTTTCGCCCCCTGCCACTGGGCGGGGCCAATTTCTGTTGCCTTTTTGGTCATTAATGAAGTAATGGAGCTGGTCGCCCCGGTATCCAGCCAGCAATCTTTGGGGATTCCAAAAGGGTGAAGCCCTGGATTCGTTATTTGGTTTCATGCATAAAATAGCTGCACATAAGTGCAAGCTGCAAGCAAGTGCAGCATGAAATGCTGATGAAAATTTAATGAAATTGCAACGGAGCCGAGAAGCAGAGGAGCAGCGGCGTATCCTCATCCCATTTTATTTTCTGCTCTCTGGCCCAGTTGTGGGATGAAATGCAATTTTGCACGGCTAGTTTTTGGAGTGGCAAAAAGGAAAAATAAAAACACACACACTCCACCACCACACTGTTTTATTTTAATAGGTGTAAAAGCCTTAAGTTTGTAAAATTATGATACAGACACTGGGAAAATATAATATTATGAACATAATTTATTGATTTTCAAAAATCCAAGCCGACTTGGCCTTGAGTCTGAAAGATATGTCCGAATATTTCTCAATAAATATAAGTCGCTGCTAATAATTACAATTTTTATTATTACGTTAAAATACAAATGATAAAATTGTAGAATAAAATGAGTTTATATTTGTAAATTCGCTCTTTCTCATCACTTTAATTTAAGCTTAAATAAGTAAGCTGACTAAGTATTCAGCTTACGTGAAACTTTTGGGTATTTCGTAAAAGCTTCTTAATATAGTAGTCTGAGAAATACCTTCTCTTATTTGTTTTCGTTTAAAATGACCTTAAAAATGTCCTAACAAGATTTAAAAATACAAAAACTTAATATAAACAAAGAAATAAAACATATTTATTACTTAAATTCGTGCTCCTTAAAGTAGTAGTAAATGACTTACTTTTTTCCATTCAAACTTACTCTAAAATGGTTTTAACACGATATAAAAGTACGAAAATGGAAAACTAAGTAATTTGTAATATTATATAAAATATAAATAAAAATTAAAGTATACTCATACACCATTTATCCGCTGTGTAAAATCAGTTGCCTTGGCAAGCTGTTGCATAAATCAACTTCACCTGTGAACGAACGTTCTCTTGGTGTGTGCAGGTATTTGTTTTTTACCTGAGTGCGTGTGTTTGTGTTTTAGATAACTCAGTGTTAAGCGCCCGCTTGAAACTATGTCAAGCCTTCCCGGACCCAGGCATATATACATACATATATACCAGTATATAGCTGCGGCACTAATGCCGGCATTAACCCCCACAGCTGCTGCTGCTGCTGCCGCTGCTGTTGCACCCGAAGTGGCAGCTTCTGATGCTCCTCCTCGTGTGTGCTCTATAAAATATTTGTTTAAACTTGCACCCTACCCACACACACACACAGACATTTTCTGGTGTTGATAAGCACACTTCGCTCGCCGGCCCCTTGAGGCAGCGCAACGGGTAATCACAACTTAAATGAGTAGTTTAATTTTGTTCAAGTGTAGAGTGCCGAGAGATGCGTCTTCTCTTGAGAGGGGAGCACAAGAGACATTAGCAGCCGAGGCCATAATTTCCCTTCACTTGGAAAAACAGACTTCAAAGGCAATTATTTGTTTACTTAAGAATACTAGTTCTTAGATTGAAAACAATTCTTGAGAATTCTGGAATAAAGACAAATCTGTCGAGTGGCAGAAAATCGTGCATTTAGATTTTCCTGATTACAGTTTGCTAATGTTAACAGGAATGCTTGGGATGAGCTTTAACCTGAGTTTGACTCGGTGTTTTTTTTATCTCTAATAGACTGAACTCATGATTTATTATTTAATTAATTAATTATTTATATTTATTATAGTTTAATGATTATTTAACTAATTTTCCCACAGTGCTAGGAAGTTTGAAAGTCTTTTCCTATCTGCTTGATGTATTTCTGCCCTCCAGAGTATACACACACAGAGGTATTGTTAATGTATTTTTGCTGCCAGTGTTTTGAGAAAATATAGAGTCAGAAACTCGCTTTATGACCAGCCCGAGTGGCAGGTTGCGTTGCCCGCTAGAACTGCTGTTTATTGTATTCGTCTAAATTGTTGTTTATGTCTGCATTCAGACAGCAACTGCAGCTGCAACTGCAACGGCAATGGCAACGGCAACGGCAACTGCAACTGCAGCGGCATTAGCAGAGGTAGCAAACATCAGTCGGAGACTCGTCAAGAACCTGACAATTTGCGCTTGTCTCGCCTCTGATTGTGTTGTGCGAAAGAAGTTTGCTGTAGTGGCACTGCCAGCAGCAGCAGCAACAGCAATAAAAGTGCTAAAAAGTTTCATGCCCCCAGACTGCATCATGTTGTCAAGTCCTGCCTGCTGCTGTTGATGTTCCCCGTGCGCCCACAGACAAATTTTTAATCTTTTAAAACTGAGCTGCATTGTTGCCGAGTCTCCTCTGGGCTGCATTTGAAGAGTTGCGAGGGAAAGAGCGGAAGAATGGCGCAGTCCACCACCAAGAATCAGTCCTGCCCGTCAGTTCCTCCTCGGCTGTGTCCTTGCATATTCCTCGGGCCTAATGAGAGCATTATAACTTTGTGACAAACTTTGTTGTGGATGCGGGCTCTAGCTACTGATGCTAATGAGGAAAGGAGTTTTCCACAGCTAAAAAAGGAAGATTGTATTCATTAAAAGTGAAATACGGTTAAAATTCTCTTGAAAAGACATCTAGGGGCGCTTGAGTTTCAGCCAGAATTTGGGTTAAAAACTGTTAAAACAGAAATTGTCTTTACGTAAAATTTAATTTTTTGAACTACTAACCGTAATTTGTTTTTAAAGTTACACAGCGCCAGAGCGAATTTTGTATTTTATGAAAAGTACTTACAAACTTTAATAAATACTGTTAAAACTTGTTGTTAAAGTTAAATCCGGAAAACTATTCCTAGTTGTCGCTCAAGATATTCCGAATTTTCTTAAACTGAAATTTAAGCTTATCTTTTATATGCGACTTCTAGGACTGCAATCTGGGAACTTAAAGCTAAATATAACTTTTGATAAGAAAGGTTTTATTCTGATGTAAGGGTGGTTTTCTTTTTGAATGCTAAACAATGCCCATGACTTGTATTTCAAAGCGATTTTAAGGGAATTTGGTTGTACTTAGTTAAAGAATTTTGTTTTGGTTTCCTTTTTGTGCCTCCCCTTTGTTTTGCCTGCTTTCCTTCATTTCCTTCGTTTCATTCATAATTTCTGTCGCATATGTAACTGCGGGGGTTGCTTGGAGTGTTGCAGGATGTATCTGATATGTCCCTGGGGGGAGTTTCGTGAGTGTGGGTTTCCTCCACAGGCAACTTTGTCGCGTTGTCAAGCCTTTGTGGCTGTTTTCTATTTATGTTATGTTATGCTGCCGCTACCTGACTGGAACACCCCGACTTTGCCACCATCGTCTGATGTCTGCTGTCTGGCGCATACACCTTCCATAAACCCAGCCCCAGCCCAAAACCAAACCGAACTCACTGCCCCCCTTTTTCCGCCACCTGGAATGTCTGCCCACGGAGCCAGAAATGACATCAGTGGCAGCCTGGAGCTTAGACTGCATCGTGTTGAGTAGGAAATTAAATACTCGAGTCGGATGTTTGGGGAAATTTCCGTTTTCAGCTGGAAAGTCTGTTCAAATTTGCCTGTCTGACAAAGTGCTCGAAATATTCAGGTATAGCTTCCCTCGTCACCTCCCTCGAAATTGCTGCTGGCTACTAAAATTGCATATTTGGCTTAATTCCCATTTATTTATGGACGACCAGAGACTTTCGCTATCAACTTGGCTAACTGGTTGGCCTTCCTCTTCAACTCTCACCCCTGTATCCTTTTTTTATTACGGCCCATTCAATTAGTCTGGCTCTAATGACATTTAGCCCGGCTCCCATGATAATCCCCCCATGGTCGGTTTCGGTTGCTGCTGCACTTTTGCCCCAATTTCTTTGGGCTGCCCTCCCCGGTTTGAACCTCATTCCCCCTTGCCTCAATTTGCTTTGTTGCACTGCGCCAAAAATGCAATGGTAGTGATATTAAAGGCAGCAAGAGCCTTGCTGCAGCCTCAGTTCGTCTATAATTTTTGTTGTTCTCTCTTTTTTTCTCGAGGGTATTTGGGGAGAGTGTGTTTGATTTGGGAGAGTATATTTTTCATGCAACTTTTTTCCTAAAAATAAAATTACATCCTTAAAATTTAAAACTCACGGATCTAGGTATCTTCAAATACATTTATGGATGCCAGCTTTTATGATCCGGTATTCTATAAAAAAAAAACATGTACTTCTTAATATAACAAAATCTTAATAAAAATATATAGAAACTGAAGGATCTCGGGATCTAAGAGAGCTATTGAAATACATTTTGGTATGGTAGCTTAAAAAATAGTCACTTGCCTTATACTTAAAGAACTCTTACTTGGTCTTCAAAAAATATAAGAATATCATTTTTGATTCTCATTACCTATATATTTATTATAAACAGATGAAGTACGAGGTATTTTGTAGTCCGGAATCTCTCCTCTCCTGCTTGTTCGTGATTTTTTGGACACTCTCTTGTTGCCTGCGCAGTTGTTGCTGTTGCGTGTAACACTTTTGCAGCTCCCCTCGCGCCGCACCCTCGTTACAAATGTCACAAATGTGGAGCACGTCATGTGTTTTTTATGCATGCAAATGCATCCAACACGTTCGTTCAGGGCGAGAACGAGAGAAATAAGGAGACTCTTTCTCCCCAATTCTCGATCGCGATTGTTGGCCACATGCCGAGCCGTATTATATACTTAGTAAGTTTTTCTTTTTGGTAAACGAGGGGGGCGTGACATTACATTTTCGGTAATTTGTCTTGTTGATTTCAATGTGCGATAAGTTCCTTCCAGCAGAGCTGCACAAGCTGTTGACTAGCGATGGAGAAAAATGTCTTCACGTGTCTGGAAGACAAGAGAAAAATTGTGCGCTTTAAAAATAGGAATTTAGGGAGTCTAACGTTGTCAGAACTTTGACTTTTCTTTGCTATTGATTTGTGAAAAATTCCATAGATATAGGGATATTATTTTAGAGAGCAATTTACAATTAAATCCTATGGTACTAAGCAGTTAAAAGTAACACAATTAAACCAAAAGGTTTATACAAATATTGTTATTTTCAACATAATTTAAAACTTGGGTGTGAAAATTGGCTCCGCTTTTTCTGTTACCATATGCATCGATTTATATCTTTTTTATGAAATTTCCGCCCAGTTTTAAAAGCTTTTCTAAATAAGGAAAATGGGGGTTTCCTCTTCCAACCATCTTCATCGTTGTGTAGCCACCTCTACAATGAAATCGATAGGGAGCTGCCAGTAGAGACCTGGAAACAGAACTGCGATAAGCGGAGCCACCTCCTCCACAGACCATTAACTGCACTCTATCGATATTCATTTGTACATTTCATTTTTTTGGGTTTTGGGGTCAACTAACGACTCTCGAGCGTTTAAATTGTGTGTCTGTCCGATAAGAGGTCGCATCTGCTGCCGCTTCTGTTCCAGCTTTTATGGCGATAACACGCGGGCCCAGTTTGAGGCTTTAATGGCTTATCAGGCGGCCGGCTGTGGAGCCCCCTTGCCCTGCCCGTGTGATTCCTACACCTCCGGTGTGGAAATCCCGCGCTTGACCCATTTGGAAGCGCGACGGGGAGAGACCCACACATGAGAAATGGCCTGCCAATGGCTACAAGATTTCGAATTTGGGGAAAAACTTTGAGTAATTGCTGCACTCCACCGCCGAGCTCCACATCGAGATACAAAAAAGAAAACCGAACCAGCAGACGAGATCCAAAAATAGTTTCCATTTAACGACTTCGAATGCCACCTCAAAGCTGATTTAATCGATATTAAAGTTTGTGTTTTTGTATGTATTTATAACAGCATAAAAAATCGTCTTACTTGGGAATAAAAGTTTATTTAAGTTTAATATTTAGAATTTTATATTCAAAGGTTTTATAAACATTGTTTCTAAATACTGATTTTAATTAGTCCGTTTAGTTAGTTAAATTCTTATCACAAATAAAACAAAAGGTCACAATAATTAAGCGAATAAACAGGAACAGGATATCCTTGTTCCTTATGGATTATTTCCACAAACATTGCTCTGCTAATTTATGGATTATTTATTTAATTTTTTCATTCACTCTGGCAGCTACTTAACCCATACTCCTAATGCAAAGTTGCGTGTGGCATTGAGTTGATGGCATCAGGATACGAGCGTTAATGCCCCATTCTGTTGGTGTTGCTGTTGCTATCGGCGTCGTCATGGCCATCGACGTTGGCAACAGCAGCGACTTGACTGGGCTTTTGGTTCCACTTAACTGGTCACTGTCGGCCTTTTTAGTCTTTTTTAGCCAGGCGGTGACGGGCCAACAAAAAGCGTGTAAATATTGCCACCTCGCCGCGTCGTTCTGGCGCCGTATCGCCATTTCCCGGAGCGCTGTAATTTGCCACGTCCTTCGTTCGTCATCCTTTATCCTTCATCCTGGGTGCTCGTGGGTGTTCTGGCTGCCTTCTAATCGCGTACAAATATTGTTTTAATATTGCAGTGCGCCACATTGAAGCTTTCTTTAGCAGGTCCCGGTCACTCCCTCACTTCCACTGCCAGTTTAACCTGCAATTAAGTTTCTTCGTGGCTATGAGAAGGCAGCTCCACTGCTGCGGCTCTCCTGCTGCTGCTGCTCGCGTTATTGTTGACGAAAATTGCTGTTGTTTGTAGTGCCAACAATTGCAACTATTACATGTTCCGACGGTTTGTTGAGGAAGGACGGAAGCAAGGACCATAACAATTGGAGGTTCTGTTGCTGGCACAAGTTTGTGCGAGTTGATAAGAAGTCACTACAGTTTTTTTCCGGTGAAATGTTCTTATAAAACTGCTGTGTACTTTTATAAAGGACCCTTTTCCCTCTATTTAAAGGGCGATTAAATAGTGAAGTTTGCAATAGAAGCCCTTTCTTTTATACTTTAATGTACTTGGAATGTTTCTTCTAACATTTAATTTAAATTGACTTTAGATGGATACTTAATTTCTTTCAAATTTAATTTAAATCATAGTCCGCCTATGATTCTTCCTTAGTTTCAGTAAAAAAAGCCATCTCTTTAGACTTTAATTTACTCTAATTAGACCTCAGGTGCAATGCAGTCCCTGCAAGGATTTATTTTATTTTTTTTTTAATTGCCCCATAAAATCGTAGTTAAATATTTCGCAACCAATTAGTTCTCGCGGAGTGAGAGAGCGAGTCCTAGAAACGTCATCTATGGCATGTCTGACCTGACCGGTCAGAATTTTATTACTGGCCGCCCTCGGCGTGTCGAGTTCACATTTTTCTTCAGCAGCTCGATTTCGTCATCGTTCGGAACATTCAACGCCCCCTTTTTCGCTAACTCGTTTTCCGTTTTTTCCACCCATTTTTCCATCAGTTTTTTCCTTCCCGTTTTTGCTCTCCTGGCACGCAACGGGCAGAGCTCCTGAACCGAACATTTCCCCGCCTCAATCCTGCCTTCTTTTCCTGGTTTTCATTTCTTGTTGCTTTCGTTCCTTTCTTTTTTTTAGTGTTCCTTTCCTGCTGTTGTTTCTCACACGGTAATTAGATTTCTGGGTTATATTTTTCGTTGTTGGAAAATTCGTCCTTTGACAGCGCTTGTTTATTTAGCGGGCTAATTACGAGTCTGTTGGTAATTCCGGAATCCGTTTCCCCTTTGCATCTCGCTCTTAATAAAAATCATAACTTTTAACTTCTTGTCACATACAAATATTTCATTAAAATAAACGCGAATAAGCCACAGGATGTCTGACTGTCTGTGTGGCATTCAGCCGACCGCAGGCATCGGGCGGAGGTGGGAACCCATTAAAGTAATGAGCTCATCTCGTGATGTTGTAACACCCCCATTCCCGAGTCCTGCCTTTTCGCTGTTTGCCTTGGGTTATGTTTTGGACGGGGGGGCTCGGTCGTTCCACCGCCCCCGCGGAGGTTGACAAACCTAGCCGCAGACTATCATCATCATCATCAGCAGCAGCATCATCGGAGGCAAGTGTTATGAGCTCTGATCACGCATCACTTCCGGCTTGCCCGTATTCTTACTTCAGTCATCCTCCTTTTGTAATATTGCAGTGGATAGTTTTGTTATTTAGAAGAATGTGGATACTCTTTATTGAAAATTATTCAATTTATTGGTTATATTCTGTTCAGTTCGTTGGAAGTACAATATTGATATGTATAATTTGTTCATGTTCTCATATCATAATTTTATTTCAAATATGTTACAAACTCTAAGTATTCAACTTTGATTTCTTCACAACTCATGACTCAAAATACTATTGTTTAGTTGTAACTTTTTTATTCAAGTTTCTAAAGAAGTGTACCCACAGTTTTGTTCTTGTAAAATAAGTATTTTCATATCTTCCCTTCTTTATTATTGTTTTTCTTGCTTTTTCTTTCATAACCCACACGTCGACAGACAGCAACAGAATTGCGTGAAATTGTGCGTTACAAGCAGGTCACGCCCCTCGATCCGCCCCTAGACAAAACACGTTCTCTTGGCTCCTCCTTCAATTTTTTTTGCCCCCCCAACGAGCACTTCTTAACCCTTCGCCCCCAGCTGGGAATCGGGGGAACTAGTGGCGCCAGCAAATAAATCTGCAAATCTGAACCAACCGAAACCTAATGGGAATACCCTACAGTAAGCTTGGGCCACAACAAACCCTTGGGATACCCTACTTTCGGCTTTGGTTTAATGCCTGGACTGGCCTAGATTATGACGGATTTAAAAGGATTTGTTGGGCGCTTGGGTGAAAATGAGATTTCATTGTGTGGATTTCTCAGACAACCAATGTACCCTATATACTATAGTATGTATTTCCAAGGAGCACAGACCCATAAAGGTTGCTTTTTATTGGCATTGCAAACTTTTGCATTTCCTTGTGATTTTATCTTTCCCGCTGTTTTTAGTCGTTGGTTTTTTTGTTGTTGTTGTTATTACTGGGGAAGTACGTGACTATTTTATAATTACACAGGCCACAAATACACCCTTCCTTCGCCAGCTCTGTCCCTTTTGTTAGTGCTTTTCCCCTTCGTCTATATTTCTATATATAACTTTAATCTCCATATGGCTGCGGCTGCTCACGCCATCTGATTGATTTTTGTCACATGAACTTGTCAGACTGGCCCTGAAGTCGGTCAATATATACAAAACCATATTAATACATCTACACTGGAAAAAAGATTAACACAGAGAAAATGTAGATATCTTTGGGAATTTCACAGAACATAAAAATGACAACAGATAATTAAATATATAATAGGGAGGGGGGAAACCAGAGGGTAAGATTTAAGAATTCAAAAATAGCTTATTTAGAAAAACTCAGAAAATACTATAAAAGTCGTATAACTTTTTGACAACTATAACTATTTATTGAACCAATGTTATAATTAATTAAGAGTGTTTTTCTTATCTTCGTTAAATATTTCTTTTAGTTTATAATTTTCACAATTACCTCAAGAACTGTTCCTCGAGTATTTAATTAATTCTCTGAGTGCACATTTCGTATAAAAGGTCTTCCATTACCCTGGCTTATTATGATTATTGCTTTCAGTTCATTTGTTTAATGGTCTCGGAGGCAGGAGACGAGAATCGTAACAGCGCCAGTGTCCAGACCCCCGTAAATAGAATCTGTCGAAGAGATCTGTTCCGCGCCAAGTGTTCCAGGGAGTTGGTAATAGATACTTGCATAAATAAATTGATTGGTCTTGGTCCCTTATATCTGGGCTGTCGACTTCCCCTTTGCTGCTGGAATAAATTAGCTTAATTTATTTGCCCGTTCATTAACTTTACTTAATTTGGGTATCAGTGGACAAAGTAAAATTAATTCTGACTTCCAAGAAGTCATTTCCTGTAAATTGATCATCTCCGTGATAAAATGGAATATTTAAATGGAATTAAGTGATGTAATTTTTTGCTCTTAATGAATTTGTTGTTATTAATGATGGCCTTTTGTATTAAATTGCATTCAATTCGTAATTGGTTACAAAAATTCCAATTGTCTGATTAACAATTTCATTTTCGATGGATTTAATAAATGTATGTATTGCCAGTTGAAAGTCCTTTTTTTTAATAACACAAATTGCTTATTTTTTCGTGAACTTTTCCCTTTATGCATTATTTATGACTCTATCGATATGCGGCTGTATGTATAAAAATTGATATTTATATTTATTTTGCCGCCGAGAAAAACTTTACAGAACGTGCGAATAACCAAGTTTGATATATTTATGCCTTCATTTATTTATTGCACTCGCTCTAAAGTAAAACTTCATTTAATATTAAAGCGTCAAAGGACGGCTAAAATGCAATGTTTTATGCAACAAATTCAATTTCGATGTCACGTCACCGTCAGCTGGGGAATGTTTTATTTAATCTTTATGGATGGACCACCAAGAAGAGGCTGCCATCGAGGGATGAATAAATCGGCAATTTATTGTGTTCTTCATTACTTAGCCGAAGGAAATTTCATTGGTACAATATTTCCGCACCAACAGATGCTCGTGTGTATTTTTATGTAGGACCTGGGAAGAAATGGGGTATATTCTTTGTAAAGATTTTCGTAATAGAGTCTTAAACTGTTTTTCTAACATTTTTAAGACTTGCTACGTTCACTACAAAAGTAAAATTCTTTAAAATTAATATTTTTAATTAGGTTTTAAAATAACTATAAAATTAGTATAAAAGAATGCTACTTAAAAAATTAATACGACATTCTACAAACCCTATTTTAGTATTAAGGCTCTGAAATATTCTTCATTTACAGTATTCTTCTTTATTTACATATATATTTTAGGTATGCAAGTCAATTTCCTCAAGTACCGGGTATCCCATAGTCAGGACACTCGATTAGGCCTATCTTTTTGGTTTATTTGTGTAATTCTTTTTGTGGGACTAATCGATAGCACGTGACGCTTAAAGGTGAACGACTGTGACACTGTGGGTTGAACGCACAGATAAGACAAAAGAGGAAAATTGGGGGAGGAAAACTGGGGGTATGTGGGGATACGAACGGCCCGGCATCCACACGGCAACAGGATGACTACGAGGACGTCACACAAATTGACTTTTTAAGTAGGCAACAATGTGGCTACAGCTGACGAGGGACGAAGGACGAGAGACTCGAGGCAGCAGGACGCAGGACGAAGGCAGCCAGGCTGTGGCAAACCCAGTATAATAATAATGGAGCGCAATAAAAAAAATGTGGGCGAAACAGAACCATTGCCATTTCCATTTTCCAACCCAGAAAGCACCCGAAGACGTTCTACATTTTCATATCAAGTCCTCTATTTCGGCGTGTGTCTGTGCGTTTGCGGGGCCTGTCATCGGGAAATGACGGCATTACGGCATTTACAGTTAATGCCTTTATGTCCTCGAGGATTTGGCCTGACATGCGGTCGGTTCCCGCCCACCGCCCCCCGGGGGAATCAAATTCTTTTGCATAATATTTGATTTTATTAGACAGAGGAAGGCATTGCCGCAACTATATATTTGGGCACATTGTTAATTTGGCAAAAATGTAGTTCAAATGTTTTGTGGGGATGTGGTTGTGTGAAAATCTGGCAGGAAGATGGAAGAAAGACTTGGAAACCATTGAATTTATAACTTTTCTGTGCGCTACACATTATTTATTTAATACAATTTAAATAGTACGATTTGGCCTGGGATTTTAAACATGGAAAAGGATCAGTACAAAATATATGAGATATGTTTTGGTATTGCCATCATTTCAAATGAATATGCTAATTTAGATTTATGAATTTCATAAATTCTTTTCGTTTTGACAAGCATATAAATGACTATTTTTGATCTTGAATTAATTTAAAAACTTTTCAGAAGTTGAGCTAGCATTTCAATTTATAAACTGCACTTACTCTACCTTCACAACCTTCTAAATTTATAATAATATTCTAGCATCTGGCTTTATGGACGTTTTATGTCCAATTCCCATCTTGACACACTTATTCACTCGAATCATAAATGCCATATTTTCACATTCGTGTTGCCGTCTTTCGGGCGCATTCAAAGCCGCAATATCCAATTAAGTATTCATTTAGTTTTGTCAACTTCAACAATGGAAATTCATTGCTTGTGTGGAACAACAACAACACCATCACCATCGTCAGCCCACAACACATGACCCGTTTTTCCCCCAAAAAGTAAACTAGAAAATTACATTTTCATGTCACACAGAACACACACTGCCTCGCACACCGTATCGCTTGTCAGCGATAGAAAACCGAGAATTTCACTGCTTCTCGTTTACTGGCCATCAACCAATCAACTATGATATATCGTATACATTCGTATGTGTACACATATATGTACCTATTTTTTTCGATTCCAACTTTTGCACCCCCAACCCTTTGCAGCAATCTCCAATCACCCATTTGCATTGAGCTTTTGATGTGGATGTGAGAGTTCGGTCGGCTTGGGGTTCGGTGTGTTGGGGTTGTAAATCGCTCATGTCTGCGGCAGGGTCTCTATAGGCAGACAATGCGACACCTGTCGTCCTGGGTATAAAATGTATCAGAATGGGAATAATATCCAAAGAGTGTGTGGGATTTCATATCATGTCAATAAACCCCTAACTAAAAATAATGAATACAAATGGGTGGAATTTTTACCCAGAAAAAATATGTTCATTTTAATGTGGGAAAATATTTAGACAGTAAAAGTAAACATTTTTTATAAGAACTTCCTTGAAAGTAAAACCAATCCCTTGGAATTTTAAATAACTTGAAAATGTAAAAAGAAATTGTTACAACTTCTATCATTTTAAAAGGAAGATTTGATAGGGAATGGTGTTCTTACCATAATTTACTTTTATGTTATTTTAAATTATTAGAGATCTACAATCACCAGAGTAGTAAAATTACCAAATTGTTTAATTAGATTTCATATCAGTGGAGACTTTAATTTCCTAGAGGCTTAAGATAATTATACACTTTAAATAAATAGAAATTTTAAATTACTGAAAATTCTATCTTTTAGATCACTCCAAACTTAAATCATACACGATTTTAAATAACTAGCAATTTCAAAACTAACAAGAAAGGAAGCTAACTTCGGCAAACCGAAGTTTGTATACCCTTGCAG
>JAEIHY010018513.1:0-10417 GCA_018904565.1 Drosophila tsacasi
TGGTTCAAGAGTTATGATTTTAGTAACACCAAAGTATCTAAGGCGCCACTGTGCGGCGGTAGATTTCGGAGTGGACTGTCGAGCAAACAAAACCCAAAACGACAAACGAGAAAACGCAACTGGCAGCAGCGGCAAAAGTTTAGATGCAACAGCAAAAACAACAATAACAACTGTAATAAGTTGTGCAAATTTTTGCATTTAAGTGTAAATAAAGTTGCCCAGTTCACGGTGTTTGTATATGTATGTGTGTGTGTGTATATGTCCATGTTTGTGTGCTAAAAAACAATCCTGGAAAAATAAACAAGTTATGGAAAAGTTAGCTAAAAAGCACCACAGGCCACAATTGTTAGCTGCTTAAGTATGAATATTTTGCGCTCTGGCATTTTTCAAATAAATATGGTATTACAAACATTCCACTGAAGATTAAGCTCAAGGATTTGCATAGTGCTTACAACATGTGGGCTAAATAAATACAGGCCAAAATTGGTGCATAAAGCAATTAAATAGAAGCTTTTAAACATTTTGTAAGGCACTCTGAAAGGTTCACTAAAGTTGTGGTTATTCTGAAAAAGTGTTTACTTGAACTCTGCTCTATTTTAGCTTATAATTTATGATTAAAATTTGATAGTTAAGGAGACACTTAAGAAGAATTATTAAGAATTTATTTTATGGCCAAAGATAGATAAAGAAAGAACTTAAGACATTGAATTAAAGGAAAATTCTTCACAAAACTGTCAGTGATAACTGAAATCAATGGTAATTAGTATTATTAAAACATTAAAAATGGTTAATTAGAAAATGTAAAATAATGTATTTTTAAGCTAAATGTAGTGGAAGCCCAAAATCTAGCTTCAGTTAAATGAACGCCGTTACCTTAGCTCTTAAGCCAGGTTACATAATGTAATTTAATTTTATTTCACTCTAGGCTTCCCCTCCTAATAGGCGATCTTTACGATAATATTATTACTCAAAACGCGTTCATTTGGCCCTGGCTCTGCCCACATTACCCCACTTAATTCACAGCCGGGCCAAAGAAGAAAAAACAACTTTTTTACACCTTTGCCGACAAAAGGAAATCCTGCAAATCCGGCAATGTTACTCGCACTCCCGTGCCAAACCCCCCTCCAAAAAGCATAAATCAAAGGGGCAAGCCGGAGTATAGTGGGCGTGGCTGGTCGGTCGGAATATGATATCAACAGCAGGCGGCATTCGGAATTCGGCAAATCGTGCGTTAAAACAAACTTTGCACAAAACTTTTGCGAGTAAAATCTCACGCGCTCCTGAGGAGGAAGTGGTGGGCAGGTTGGCTAAGTAGGGGCCACAGGGGTGGTTCCACTGGCTAACCGGGGTGAGCTGGTGGCCCTATTCACTGAACACAATAAAGTTCAATAACTTAGAAATAAGAAAATACAAAAAAATGGCTTTTGATGGAAAAATCTTATAAAAAAATAAGACCAGTTTATGTCCTTGAGAAAGGTTTGTCTTTACTTCGGTGTTATATTATTAAATATGCAACCTCAACATTTATTTTTCTTTATATAAATAAATACTAGAATTTTTTTCCAAGTGCACTGGGTCCGCAAATGTGTGCCAAGCTGTAAAAACCATTGCTAATGGACTTCTGGGAGGCGGCGAGCAAAGCCAACTGTCGTCGCCTCCGTCGCCATCTGCGGAATCTGTCGCTGACATTTGGCAGTCGGAGTTTGAATCCAGTTGCCGGGAATCCCATTCCGATTCCCCCCCTGCCTCCTGGCTTATTTAAATTACAATGAGACGGCTGCCTGGGCGCAAATACTTTGGACCAAAGTTGTGCGCACAGCAGAGGCGGCGGCCAGCGGAGCTTGGCAAACAACTTGCCCAACTTGTAAATTGAAGTTCGAATCAAGAGCGGGCCCGAGAAGTCACTGAGCATAAAGGGGTGGCGGGCAGGGAGAGAGAGAGAGTCCTGGGCTGTTAAGCATGTCGTCGCCCATTCATGGCCAAAGGCTTTTGAAATTGTGATTACATTTGCGCCACTTTGCGTGCTTATAGATCTGGGCCACTTTAATTTAATGAACACACCGGTTGAAATTATGAAAACGACCGCAAACCGTAAGCCGAAAATCCAAATGCTCACTCAACTCGACTCAACTCAACTCAACAAAGCGAGCAACGATGATGGCTCACTTACGCAACGGAGTAACTTGGCTAATTGATTGGCTTGGCTGTTAATGCTCGCAATCGCCAGAGAGGAATGCGGCTCCCATAAATATGCGTAATTTTCCTAATGAGGAAGGAGCCCTTCATAATATATGGGCAATTGTGGTTTATTAACGGCAGGATGCTTGCAACTAAAGTGGATTTGATAAGTATTAAAGGGAAATTTGAAGTATAAATTGGATTTACTAAATTTATTTGAATATTTTCTGTTATCTGTAGTTGTGAAGTAAAGTAAGCTCAAGAGACTCTTAACTTTTTTCATAATTTTGTATAACTTATTTTCAAGTCCTTAAATTTTCAGTTTAAAACTCCCTTATTTAAATACATATAATTCACCGGCAGTGTACAAGAAATTCGTAGCTCTGATAAAAAATTCCCCGAAAATAGTTTAGCCACCATAATTGGCTTCCAATAATATATTTCTTGGCCCAGAAAAGGCAGCGAAATGGATCAAGCTCCGTCAGCAGCAGCTCCCACATGGACATGGACATGTGCCGAGCCGAAATTAAATGCGAGTCAGAGACTCCGCCGCTCCACAGCTCCGCAGAGCTCAGAGCTCCGAGCTGCGTGGCATGCGAGGCACGTTGACAACGATGACGTGAGTCTTGGAGGGCTAAGCCCGAGATGGAACTGAAGTTTCGGGGGAGGGCAGGCAGGGACAGACAGCCAGGCAGGTTGTTGATATTAAAGCGACATTAACATTGAGCTTGATGGCTGCGTTGATGGGCCGCGATACGTTTTTAAATGCGCAAAAATAGTCATATATTCGGATTCGCACTGTGCACCGTGCATCTGGGATCGGGGCGAGTTATCATAAGACAACCTTGCGACCGTTACTGAATTCTGATCAACGGAGAATCGGAGGGAATCGCAGTCGCAGGCATAAATAGCGGAGCACCCACAGCAGCCGGGCACAAACCGTTAGCACTCCTCGTCGTCCGGTACTCAATATGATGAAGCGGAACCAACCCATCCTGATCCTGGCCCTGGGTCTGCTGGCCATCTCCGCCATTTCGGCGATGCCGCAGCGAATCCGGGCGAAGAGCCAGCGCCAGGTGGAGTACTCATCCACCCCGTATCCGGCCGCCGGCTTCCGTCCCAGGATCCCCTTCAATCTGCCCGGTGAGGTGCAGCCCAAGCTGGAGGCCGAGCCCCTGGCCACCACCACCACCCCGGCCATTCCCAGTGATGTGGAGACTCTGGAGAACACCGAACCCCTGAGCACCACGGAGCAGCTGCAGCCGGAAACGGAAGTGGCAGCGGAAGCGGAGACTGAAGCGGATTTGGAGGTGGCCGTCCGCACGCCCGCCAACACTTACGGCGCCCCTGGAGAGCAGGATCCCCTGGAGCCCGACACCGTGGTGGTGGTGGCACAGGAACCGGCCCGTGACTTTCAGCCACCCACGCTCGAGGCTGTCGAGGACTTTGCCGCCGATGGTACTGTTGCTGCTGACGGCCAGCAGCCTGTTGCTGATGTCCCTGCCCTGCAGGCCGAGCAGGAGGTGATTCCGGAGGCGGAGGTCAAGGCCGTAACCCCGGCGGGAACCTACGGACCACCTGCTGCCACCTATGGAGTTCCCGAGTTGGGCGAGCCCGAGAACGAGCTGGATCTGGAGGAGTCGCAGGTGGAGCTGGTCGAGGAGGCAGCAGCGGAGGAGGCCCTGACCAACGAACTGGCCAGTGGTCGCCTAATCCTCTTGCCTTTGGGAGCCCGAGGAGCGCAGTTTGGTCGCCTCGTCTTGGCCGTAGAGCAGCCACGTCGACGACTGAGAAGTGACCGCCTGAGAAGGATTTAGGGGATTCATTCAGGTGTTTGAAAATAGTGGAGAACTGGAAAACAGAAGATAAATCGAGACAAAATATACGTAACTACACGAAATGAACGTAATGTGGCGTTTTATTTGAAATTGAAAATGTAAATCATCATTTAAGGGAAGATTTTCTGGGTTGTTTTGAATTCTTGACTAATATTTAAGGATTTGAGAAAAAATATTAAAAACTTTCAACGATATGAAATAATGGAAAATAGATATGTAAGAGAGGAGCACAGTACCTTCCAGAAACTCTAGGTACCAAACATTGGTGTTATTTTGAATCCTGGCTAAAAGCTTAACATATTTAGAAAGTCTTTAAAGAATTAATTTCCCCTTGACCTCCTTAAAGTTGACAAAACGGTAACATCTTAGCCAATTCCTGAACTCCAAAGGAGAGATCACTGCTGGACCCTTCAGATATTACCTAGCATAAAGGCAATAATTGAACTGTTTGTTTAGCTGAAGGAGCAGCAGAAGCAGCAGCAGCAGCTGGCGCCCAGGAAATGTGTGTGTCAAGGAAATGGAATTGGCTGTGTCAGAGGGGGGAATTCTCGCCCCATCCTTATGCCCCATATCCCCCTGCCCCAATATCCTTCATCTCGCCGAGGAAGTTGTTTCAGCAAAATTGTCGTGCACGGTTCATTGCATTGTTTATGCCAAATGGTTTGGCTTGTGATTGGGTCACGCCCACAGGATGCACACACTGGCACACACCAAGCCCACATGTGTGTCCTGCTCCCTCTTGTGAGTGTGTGTCTGTATGTGCAAGGACATCCCAGAGATACACCCGTACATCGCCTAATTGATGCTTACTATTGTTTATTGTGTTTTGTGCGAGGCAGTGCAGAGCAAAGCAAAACAGCAATGGAACTGAACCGAACCGAACTGAACTCTGAATGGAGATGAACCGGAAACGATGCTCGAACTTTGCCCGAGCACTTTGATTAGGCATTGTCCTGTGTGTCCTGCGTCTCTCTGTTCGCCCTGTGTGTCCCTGATTATGGTTACGATGATGATGTGTCCTGGTGTGATTATGTACTTGTGTGGCTTGTTATTAGATCAGGTCTGTGGAAAATGCAAAGGCGTTTTTAAATGCTTGAATGGGGCATATTTGCTTATGCAGCGTGTCCATGCAGATATTGGGCAATCAGTGAAGCGTTCAAGAGTGGAAATTAAGTGAAATGGAAGAAATACAAGTGTATCCTAGGGATAAAATCAACGTTTAAGGGTGAAAGGTAACCTTTATCAAAGCAGACACTAGATAACTCTTTTTAAACAGAGAATCAATTAATTATTCATTCATCATCCATCAAAACCTAAATTGACTTTCTTCAAGGAGAACGAACCCTTAAGATTGTTTGGCAAACGTTGATAATTATTTTTCTTTTCTATTTGTACCTCACCGCTTTCATCACCTACAACCCTTGCCTTATTTATGTCTTCCCACTTCTGCTTGTCAGCCACTCAGACAGGCAGTTGAGGATGCAGTGCGTAGCATCCGATTCCGGCATTCGCAGCATCCCCAGCTTTCCCAACATTTCTAGCATCCCCAGCATCCTGACATCTTATCATCCCAACCTTACCCAACCTGAAACATTTTCGCTTTTTGCCACTCTACAGGAGTGGCAGCGCCACCCGCAACAGGCGACTATGTATTTTTGGGCCATTTGATCAAATGGAAAGAAAACTTTTCTCATTACTCATTGCCAAGCCGGGGCAAACAAGCCAGGCAACGAACCAGCCAGCCAACCCGCCAGCCAACAGCCAACAAACCAACCAACCAGCCAACAAACCAGCGCAACTAACGGCAGTCAACAGCTAACAGTCAACAGGAAGGGCAGCGGGGGAATGCGACGCTTTGGCCAGTGGATGCTGGTGGGGATTTACATGGGAACCCAGCTGCAACAGTGGCAACATCAGTGGCAGTAACTCGCATGTTTTGCTGAGTAATCCCACGTATGTATTTGCACTAAAACCCTCTGTTCCGCCATTCCAGCTCGCTGCTCCAATACTCTACTCCGCAGCGCCACTGCTCTACCATGGGACGGATGCCACAACGAGGGGACAAAAAAGAATCCCCTCTGTCAGTCAATTAATCACGGTTGAACAAGTTTGTAAAAGATTATCTGCGCAGTTATAGGTGCGGGAGGGGGACGGAGCATAGAATCAAAGACACAATTTATCACAAAAAACCAAGTGGCAGATAGCATTTTTGTATTTTATGGTTGCTAGCTACAGGAATCTGTATTCTGAGATGGATTTTGCGTCATTCCATAGTTGGGGATTACAATTAAAAGTTTTCTTTTCCAAATGCTGCTTGTTTTTTGTGATTTATTATTCTGAGGAATTATTTTTTTAAAGAAATGTATTTGTTTTGAGTAATTTAATTGAGAATTGTAGAATACCTCACTCAGTAATTGGTTTAAGATAGAAATTCTTTAAAAATCAATAAAACCCCAATTTGCTTATATTTTTATACCCCACCTTTTCCAATCCATTCCACTGTGCCCTACTATTGGCCATGTGGCTCATAGTTTACTTGTTAGTTTGACTCGCGTTTTTTAAGCCCTCGTCCACTTTTTCCAAGCACTCCACCTAGCCCACTTTGTGTGTGCAAAATGTTTTACGCAAATAGCAATTTGACATCCCGGTGGCACTTTGGCCAGTAACGAATGTATCATCGAACTTACCTTCCAGATCCACGACGCGACCGGATCGCTTCAGAGCGCGGACCGCCTCGTCGTGGGTGGCGTCGCGTAGCTCCTCCCCGTTGACCGTGAGTATGGCATCGCCCACGTAGAGGCCCTTGGCCTGGTCGGCGGCCATGCCACGGAAGATCTTCGAGATGAGGATGGGCATGCGGTTCTCGCGACCGCCCTTGATGGAGATGCCAAGGCCGTTGTTGTCCGACTTGATGATGCGAACGTGCCGCTTCTGGTTGGCCACATGGTCAGGTACGTCGCACATATCCATGCCGCCTCCGTCACCGGCATTGTTGTTGTTGTTCAGGCAGGGATCACGGCTGTCTCCATTGTTGTCGTTGCTTCCGGTGCCATCCAGCTCGGTGTCCTGCACATTCATGCCCTGCAGAGAGGCGGAGCTAGGTAGGGTGCCGTTCTGGCTGGATCCACCAGCTCCGCCGCCGCCAGCGCCGCCACCACCTCCGCCGCTGTGATTGCTCCTGGGGGATAATTTAGTCGGAAAATTGAATATTTGAAAATTAAAATTTATAGATTTTCCTTAGAGACTCACCCTAAGGTTCCATTTAGCGTGGTAGATTGTCCATCGTTGGTTTGCTGTGCCGCCTCGCAGGACTCGTCCAGACTGACGGCCAGAAAGTCCGTCTCTAGCGTGACCAGGACGCGATACCAGGCGCCACGCACCCTTGTCTCCAAGTTGCCGCACCGCATCCCCGAGGGCGAGGGCGAGTGCTGCTGAGGAATGGGCTGCTGGGCCGCTGGCGGGGTCCGCCCCAGGCTCGAGGATTCCACCATGACGCCTCTTACTATCTCTCTCTCTCACTTTAAGATTTTAAGATATATGGTTCTACATGTCAACCGCCAGCGGGTACTAAAACGAGAATAGATATATGGATTTTATTAAAATTTAAAGTTTCTTAATGATGAAAATATATTTATAAATTAAAATGACAAATTAATGATTTGTGGTGGCCTTTTCGAATTATACCAAATATATATATATTAAAAAAAAACTACAATGCAATCTGATATCATGTAAACTTGGTTTTAAAATATAGTATCAGAGCTTAGCATAATTTATGGCTTATAAATTTATTTGTATGCCAGCAATAATTAAGAACTTGACAGTTAAACGGATGTGAAGTTGCGTAAAACTAATTGGAAAAAGATACGCAACATGCAGCGATATTTATTTCTGTTTCGTTTAAACGAATAAATTCAATTTAGTTGATCACGTAATTTGTACTTTTCCGCAAGCGGTAAGAAGGCTTAGAAATTTAAATATTTTTCCCTAGAGTCTCAATCGAATCTCTATTTAACTGAGACATGCGGATGACACGAGTTGTTGTTGGCAATAAGCGGATATCAAATTAAACGTCCGGCATGCGGAGGACAAACACTGTCACATACATACAGACATATGCAAAAAGGAAGCCAGGACATTTGTCATTGTTTTGCCAGTCCAGGATTTATTGCATTCTCCGACAAGACAGGAGGGGGGCCGGAGTCACCGCCACCATGTGGCAATGGGAGTGGGAATGCAAAAAGCCGTGGCATTTGGGCCACACATCCTTCCATATCCGGCCACATCCTTCCACACTCACACACAAAGCTCACACACCCCGACAGACATCCTTGCCAGCTACAGTGCAACAGTTCTCCGCCCGGAGCTCTGCAATTACGCATCTTGTCGCCGCCGCGGGACTTTTTTCTATGATTTTCTATTTGACAAGTTGCCACTCTCCCAGAAGCCGGAGGAGTCCTGCCAGCGATGGCGGCGTGACACGACCACAGATCGGGGAGTTTAGGCTGTTCCAGGGAGAGCAGGAAGCGAGCAGGACGAGCATCGAATTCGATTTCGTGCTCACGCTCTCAACCGGAAAAGGACTGCTCCAGTCAGACACATCCTGTTTCTGGGATTGTGATTGCGCTGGCGTCTGTGTGAGTGCCATTTGTATGTACATTTCCGCTACGATTCAGCAGGAAGTAATTTTGCCGCTGCTCCAGCTCCTCCAGATCCTTGTGCCGCTGTTGCCACTGTTGCTGCTGTTGCCACTGTTGCCTCTGCCGTCAGCAAGTCTGTTGACTTTGCAATTTATTGTGCAACATTTGTAATTATTATTGCAATGCCGCAGCAGCTCAAGGCCCCATCCGAAGACTTGGCAAAAATGTATATACAACTTTTCCAAGTGTGTGACTGCTTGAGTCGAAGGACCAAGGACGAAGGATGAAGGCGAAGGCAAGGACGAGGGCGCTGGCAATGTTGTCATCAACACGCTCATAATTGTAAGTAAACACAACCAAACAAACACCGGCCACCACACACACCCCACACCCACTAAACACACATATATTCAAGGATAAATAACGAGGGCTGTCCTCAGAGTCCCGGAAAGTTTAAGAAATGCATTAAGGAAATGGGTATAAGTAATGGATTTTATATACGGGAAATAAGTGCATGTCAGGGGCAATGTAATAAAAAGATAACAAATCTATGTATTTCCCATCTATAAAATACAAAATACAACATTTCAAGGCATTAATAGAATTTAATAAAATATTTAAGGCGTTTAAGATATATGTTTGTCCAACAGAAATCCATAAAATTTCAATACAGGTTCAACTTTATTTCAATTAAAATAAATATTAAAGCTTTCCACTTAAAATTAAAACAATAACAATAGAATATATTTAAAAATTCCATAAAGCTCTCTAAATAATTTCCATGGTTATGTAGATCCTATATGAAAGTACATAAATTAAAGAATATTTTCCTCATTGTTCATTGGAATTGCAGTTGCAGAAACGAGGCTAAATCAACTGAAATTGCTACGAAAATTTCAATTGTATTTCATTGTGCAAAACTTATTTGCATACCTTGTACAAGCTATAAGTGCATAGGTAAATAGCAAATAAATATTTGATAAATTGCGAGTGGCAGCACTGCGAAAATATTGCATAAAAAACGAACCCACCGAATCAACAGAAAAACTTCCATGAAATATGGGTGAAATATTAGTAGCTGCCCGCTGTCTTGGCCCAAAGAGATTTCAACTATTTGTTCGGATGTGTGTCACGCCCCCTCCCCGCCCTTGAAACACCCTGGCAATTGCGAAGTCCGCATCCGGCCCGCACCCCCGTCATCTTCTAATAAGCGCCGGACGTCGCTTGTCGCCAGCATTTCAGCCGTTTCTGCCGTTTTTCATGCAGCGCTTTGGCTAATTTAATGCCGGGCGGTCATAAATTATGCGCCCCAAAAGTAGGCAGCGCGAAAATCGCACGAAAAAATGGCACACAAAATGCTGGGAAGTGCACTATGGGGAATTTTACCACTTTTGGTGACCAAAATTAATAACTCAAGAACGGAGCAAGATATTTGACTTCTGTTTTTTGCATCGGATTAAGTTGACCAATATCTTTTATCAGTAGAAAAATGGTGGGCGTGGCACCGCCCACTTTTTTTTTCAACTAATGCAAATTTTTTTTTGGTTTTTAGAGAATTCATTAAAAAGTAAATAAAAGTTCTGTGATAGTATTAGGTTTTTATTTTTGGAAAATAGTGGGCGTGGCACGCCCTTAACAACGTAAAGTAATATAAGTACACATTGAAGTAACATAAAGCCCATCTAAAGCATCTTGTGGCCCTGTAATGAAAGACAATTAACAATGTATATTAAGACATATAATTTCCCTACACACCTTTTA
>JAEIHY010018514.1:0-10860 GCA_018904565.1 Drosophila tsacasi
TTGTTGGTGTTTTGCAGGACCTCTATTAGGATTTTCACAGTTCCATTGAAGCGAGATTCCTCTGGAGTCTCCAAAAGAGTCAAGATGCTTAGCTGATACTTCTGGGGTCGAAGGGCCGTCGGCAGACGATAGTAGTTATAACTTGAGTCTGAGCTTGTCGTGGCTACGCCCAAAAACAGTGACAATACGAATAGCAAAAGCCAATTCATGATTCTATGAACTATGCTTCTGTTAAATATAGGTAAATATATGTATGGCGTAACTAAATTGAAGTAATTGAACTACTGAATCCGCAAGACATGAAATTTAAATTACTTTTTAATCTTCAGTCTAAACACATTCTACACTTGGCCCCGCTTAACACGGACTCTTTTAGCACGAACTCGGTCTTACACGGTTACAAATTTGCTCCCTTCCCCCTTTTACACGATGCCACCTAATGCATTTCAAATTTGATATGAATAGAACCTGTTAATTAATTATATAAACTACTTTTTTTAATGCAATACCAACCTTTAACTTGGAAAATATGAATGCAATGCATTTATTAAAGGCATATACATAAAAACTCTTCGTTAATTTTGAACAAATGTATAAAACATAAATAAAAGCAGTGAAAATTTGAACAGTAAAATTTTGTTTGCTGCCAATTTTGAATTTTAAGAACGAAACCTCTATTTTCTTCTGAATCCATGTTTCGTTTAACACGATTTCGCTTACTTAACACATTTCTAGGAACGTAACCCCCGTGTTAAGCGAGGGCCAAGCGTATTTGTTTATTAATATTCTAATATTTGTAGTCAAAAACAATCCCTCAATCACAAATCGCTCAAATTATACCTCTGAATACACGAACAGCCGGAGACGGAATGGGGCTCGTTCTAGGGTCGTTTGGAGCTATAAACTTTCTGATTGCCAGGTTTCAGAGAGCGGCACAACCCAGTGTCTCAATGATAGCAATGGGTGTCTAACAGCAACAGCAATTGTATTTGTTTATTTTTTCCTGAGATCAATATTTTAACCTCATAATCACTATCAAGGGGCTTAGCCTATAGTGTTTGTCTGTGTGACGGTTCCCACCAATTAACCAGTCACACCATAAATTAGAGCATCATAAGTAGGTAATTACAAATTTATTAAGGAACTCTAAATGTTTTATACGCTGGTCCATTATGGACGGGATGGTTCCTAAAGGAACTTCCTGATGGCGCTGTTGAACTTGGCATAGTTCCGATCCTTCCACTGCACAGTGATGCGCATTCTTTCCAGGGTCTTCTGGACTTTCTCCTGTATGCCCTTCAGGGAAGACCGCGCCCTGGTGACGAATTCATTGAACTCATTGTACTCCTTGATGTCGATGACTTGTATCGACAGCGGCGTGAGCAGCCTCGACATGATCTTGGTGAGGGGATGGTAGCTGGGAAAGAAAAAAGGTAAATACATTAGAAGGGACCTTCAAGTGGTTTTCGTAACACCAACAACTTGTAGATGAGGTCCACGTTCTGCATGAAGTACTGCTTGGCCAGCAGGAATCCTACTGCGTTCTCAGCAACCGCACTGAAGCTTGTTATCGAGTCCTGGCCACGAATCTCGCTCGTAGGATCGAAGCTCATGTTCAGCATCCGCTCCAGAAGCCACACCCGCCGCGAGCAGCCCAGCGAGTCCAGCATGATCACCTTTTCTTCCGGCGCTTCGGACCTCGTGTACCGCGTCCACAGAAACTCCCAATCGTCTTCCGATCCGTTCCTGATCGCCGAGCAATACACAATGCTGCGCAGATTGACGGGCACGGGGTTGTTCTTGTCGGGATCCGGCTCCGCCTGCCACTGGCAGAAGTAGTCCACGGCCCTTTCCACACAATCTCCCACCTGGTACCGACACGCCAAGCTCACAATGTTGGTCTTCAGCTTGATCTCATCCTGCTGCTGAATGGAGGCATAGGTGTCGTTGATGCCGTTCACAAACTCGTAGATCGGTGGGATCAGCTTCTTTATGTAGCGCTGGGGAGGGGAATTTTCAGTGAAGGATTCCAGGATCATTTAATGCACAGAACGTACCCTGAGTAGCCCCCCTTGAGGAGTTCTTCGAACTATGCGATCTATAAACCTTAAGTTGTCAAAAGCCGCTCTCCAGGGCAGCAGCTTCCGCTCGCGGTGAAGGTACTCCATCATCTCCAGGGCGGTCTCGTAGTCCTGCTCTCCCGTCCATGCAAAGTTCATGACATCGTCGATCAGTTGAGCCCTGTTGACCACATGGATGCTTTCGAAGTCCTTGCTGTTCAGGGTTTCAATAAGAAGCTTCCAGTTCTGGGCATCGTAGTTGACCCTGCAGGGAGCCGATATCTGGGTATTGACGATTACCCATTGATCGGCTCCTGGTAGGTTCTCGATCGTTTTGGGCTGGCTCTGGCCTTCCTTGCTGCACTCCAACCAGTCCTCAGGCGCTTCGTTGAAATCCAGCTCCGCTTGTGTGGTATAGCTCACTGGCATCCACCAGCATCCGCCAAGGTGAGATCGGGATACCTCGGTGTTTTGGAGGTAGCGCTCCTGGGTGAGCTCCGCACTCCCTGCTGCATAGTCACGGATCACGTTGATCACGGGGAAGCTGCCAGAGCACAGATTATTCACCATTTCCAATTTTAAAACCTGGGTGCTTTCTTACCCCGTTTGCAGAGTCCACGTGTCCATGATGGTCTTAATTTCGAAGTTGCTTGGCAATGCGCCATTCTTGTGAGCCGCCTCAGTGAGCGACTCCCAGAGGTTGTCCTGTTCCGCATTCTGATACTGATACTTCCGCAGGTAGGACTTTAGACCGGAGCGGAAGGCCTCCTCCCCCAGAAACAAGTGCATCATGCGCAGCACAGCTGATCCCTTTTTGTAGGAGATCACGTTAAAGCTCTCGGTGATCTGCGAAACCATTTGAATCGGCCTCGAGATAGGGTTGCTGCTCAGCAAGGCATCGTTACGAAACGTCTCCCAAATATCGGCCACCGCCCTTCTGTCCCTGGAGCGCCACTCCGGGTGGATGTAATGCTCGCCCAAATTGGCCACATAGGTGGCGAATCCCTCGTTGAGCCACAGATCGGTCCACCACTTCATAGTCACCAGATTGCCGAACCACTGGTGGGCCAACTCATGGGCCACCACACTGGCCACGTGGTCTCTGGCATCCATCGAGGACGACCTGTTGGAGAAGAGGAGCGCGGTCTCCCTGTAGGTGACCAGACCCCAGTTCTCCATGGCACCGTTCTCGAAGTCGGGGACGGCGATCTGGTCGATCTTCGGGAGCGGGAACTTGATCCCAAACAGCTCTTCGTAGAACTGAAGAACTTTGGGTCCAAATTCCGCCGCGAAATCGCACATATCCAAGGCATTGGGTCGAGCCCAAGTGCGGAAGAGAGCTCCATTGGGAAGGGTTGAGGGTTTGAAGGAGAAATCGTTGATGGAGTAGGCCACCAGGTAAGTGGACATGGGAACTGACTGCTGGAATTCTGTCCAAACGTAATCCGGAAGAGATTCACTGTGAAAGAAAATGCATTTTTGATAAGAAATCTCCCCTGAAAACCCAGAAAACTTACTGTGGCTTAGTTTTCTTCACCGGCATGTTGCTGAGACTGGTGTACTTCTTGTGGTGTCCCAAAGTGACCACGAAGGTAGCCTTGTAGTTCGGTTCGTCGAAGCAGGGAAAGGCCAGACGAGCTGAAGCCGGTTCGAATTGCGTTACTGTGATCCATCTAGACAAAGAAGAGAAAACCTTAGCTATCCGTGTAATTTTCTGTTCGAGTAAAGTGCCACCTCTTCTCATTAGTCACGGGATCACGGTACGAGCTGCGGTAGTACCCGGCCATCTTTTGATTCACTTCGGCGGAAAAGTAAAGCCTTAGCTCATAGTAATTGCCGGCCAACAGCTCCTGACACGGGGTCAGAATATAATAGTCGTGGGTGGGATTTACCGCCGTGGAGGAGACACCGATATCCTGCATCGTCCCACCGCTGAGTTGGGTAAGAGTTGTCCGGGACTCATGAATGGTTAAGTGGTTGGAGTGCAGCGTTATGTTATTGGTGTCTTGTAGAACTTCAATTAGGATTTTCACATTGCCCGAGAACCTAAGGGCCTCCGGACCATCCAGATGGGTCAGGATGCTCAGGCGATACTTGAGGGGCAGCAGGTCCGTCGGCAGGCGGTAGTGGTCATAGCTGGAGGAGACCAGTCCCAGGCCAAGGGATGCCACAAATACGACAAACCACTTCATCGAAGACTCAGCAGACGAATGGGGATAAAATCTTAACTTTAGGCATGGCAAACGGGCGAAATTAGCTGAATTAGTTCTATGAAATTCACAGGGCAAATGTTATATAAAAATATATAATACAATAGGTCCGACATGCAATCACTACTAAATCGTGAACTATACACTCATTATCTTTTGGTTAAGCTAATCGAAATGCATAATCAATCTGATCTTGTGAACTGTAAACACAAAACTAAGTTGATTTCCAATTAGGTAATTAATAAACAGCACAATATATATAATTTTTATGACTAATCGACACTAAAGGAATGTATTTCGTTGCTGAAAATGTAAATAAACAAGCCAAAGAAATCGAATTATGTTACAATTTCATTAAAAGTTCAATATTCAATACGGAACTTAAGCAGTTCTTTCAATATTCACTGTGCGAAATAATTACGATTTGGTCTCACCAAAACAATTTTAAATTAGTATGACATATTCCAGATGTCGGGTTTCATGTTTATGGGGACATTCACTTGGGTTTCATTGATTTGCATACCTTTTTTCGAGTTCAGGTTACTTGCGGCACGTTTTCAATGTTTTGATTTGTTTCTGCTGGGTTCTTCGCACTCACACTTCTCGGAAGGAAACAAAAACCAAATAAACCAATTTCCGCGATCAACAAATCGCAATAAAGAACTCGCCTGAGAACGGCGACCGAATGCAGCTATAAATCAAGTGTAAAGTCTGTTAAACGTTACGATTTCAGAGAGGAAAGGTAGCAAAAAGTATAAAAATATAGAGATTACAGGCTTTATCAGTTAAACATTAAACACAAAACTTGGGTGATCGAAATAGTTGATGTTATAGCTAGGCATACAAGGCGTATGAGTAATTTTTGAAATGGGAAACGAAGAAGGAACGATTGTACTCATTCTATGCCCCACATTTAATTGTTCGAATAAAACATAAGTTCTGTGGACACAGACGAATAATACTAGAGTGTATTAAATATTTTATTTAAGGGACTTTAAATATTCATAATATTCCTGCTGCTGAAACTTGGAGATTCCTTCTTTAAATGAGCTGATGAGAGTCTTAGGGCTGGACAATCTACAGGAGCTGCTGGATGGAGCGTGACATCTGGTGGTAGTTTCGCTCCTTCCACTGCACATTGGTCAGCATTATCTCCAGGGTTTGCTGGATGGCCTGCTCCAGGCCCTTCAGCGACTGGCGGGAGTTGTTCACAAAGTCCTTGAACTCATTGAAGTCGGTCTGGGTGATGACCTGTTCCGAAAGCGGCGACAGGAGACGAGACATGTCCTTGGTGAGGGGATGGTAGCTGAAAAAAGGAAAGATTTTTGTCAGTAGGAAATAGTGAATGGAATATACAGAATGAACGGAGGGAACAGAATACAAAGAATCAACGGAAGGAACAGAATGAACGGAAGGAACAGAATGAACGGAATCAACGAAAGGAACAGAAACGAAAGAAACGGAATGAACAGCATGAACAAAATAACAGACTAAACAGAAAGGACGAATTTAACAAAATAAACACAATCAGATGAAGAAAAGTGAGATATTTTCGCTCAATACTTACAACTTGTAGATAAAATCAACGTTGTCCATGAAGTACTTCTTCGCCAGCAGGAAGCCCACCTCGTTGAAGGCCACCGCCTGGAACGCCCACATAGAGTCCTGCTTGCGTATGGCCTCCTTGGGATCGAAGGTCAGCTCCAGGTAGCGCTGCAGCACCCACACCTCCCGCGAGCAACCCAATGCGGTCAGGATGGTCCTCTTCTCGGCGGCCACATTGGACTTCTTGTACCGCGTCCACAGGAACTCCCAGTCGGCATCCGATCCGTGCCTGATCGCGGTGCAGTAAACCGTGCTGCGGACATTGATGGGCACCGGGTTCTTCTCGTCGGGACTCGGCTCCGCCTGCCACTTGCGGTAGTATTCCACCGCACGGGGCACACAGTCATCCACTTGGTACTGGCACGCCCAGTTCACGACCATGGTCTTGAGAAGGACTTGATCCTGCTGCTGAATGGAGCTGAAGGTGTCGTTGATGCCGCTGAGGTGCTCGTAGATCGGGGCGATCAGCTTCTTCATGTAGCGCTGTTGGCGGGGTTCGAACAGGGAAATATTTGTAGTTATTGCTGGATCAGGCAATATACATTTCTAGACTCTACATAGATTATTATCTCAGACTTACGACAAAGAACAACTGTTCGTTCGCGAGTGTTTACGAGTGGATGTTAGGTGTGAGCAATTTTGAAAGTTTTTCGATTCGAAATACAAATGGAGAATGGGGTTACGCCAGGGCACAGATCAATCCTCGAGATACGGATACCAAGGAACCCAAAACCTACCTTGAAGAACTCAAAGTCGGGCGTCTGTCGGACGATGCGGCCCACTCGCTTCAGATTCTCGAAGGCCGACTTCCACGGCAGGTACTCCCGCTCCCGCTGCAGGTACTCGATCAGCCGCATGGCGATCTCGTAGTCCTGCTCCCCGGTCCAGGCCAGGTACAGGGCATCGTCGATCAGCTGCGCCCGGTTGATCACATGGATGCGCTCGAAGTCGCCGCCGGTCAGGGTCTCGATCAGGAGCTTCCAGTTCTGGGCATCGTAGTTCACCTTGTACAGCGTCGAGAGCTGCGTGTTGAAGATCACCCACTGATCGGCTCCCGGCAGGTCCTTGATGGTCTTGGACAGGCTCTGGCCCTCCTTGCCGCACTCCATCCAGGCCTTGGGCGCCGTGTTGTTGAAGTCCTGCTCACCCTGCGTGGTGTAGCTCAGAGGCACCCACCAGCATCCTCCGCGATGGGCACGAGCGATCTCCGTGTTGAGGAGATACCGCTGCTGGCTCAGCTTGGCGGTCTTGGCCGTGTAGTCGCGGGTCACATTGATCACGGGGTAGCTGGGGAAAAGGATACGACCCGTCGTAATGTCTTAAGAGAGTAAAGATCACCCCAAGACTCACCCCGTCTGCAGGGTCCACGAGTCCATGATGCTCTTGATGTCATAGCTCTTGGGCAAGGCGCGATACTTGTGCGCCGCCTGGGTGAGCGACTCCCAGAGGTTGTCCTGTTCTGCGTTCTTGTAGGAGTACTTTTGCAGATACGCCTGCAGGCCGGAGCGGAAGGACTCCTCCCCCAGGAACAGATGCATCATGCGCAGCACCGTGGAGCCCTTCTGGTAGGAGATCTGATCGAAGCTCTCGGAGATCTCCGACACCATCTGAATGGGCCGCGAAATGGGATGGCTGCTCTCCAAGGCGTCCCTGCGGAAGATGGTCAGCAGATTGGACAGCGACTCCTGCTCCATGGCCCGCCACTCCGGGTTGATGTTCTCCACACCCAAACTGGCCACATAGGTGGCGAATCCCTCGTTGAGCCACAGATCCGTCCACCACTTCATGGTCACCAGATTGCCGAACCACTGATGGGCCAACTCGTGAGCCACCACACTGGCCACGCGCTGCTTGTCCGCCAGCGAGGAGTGAGCCGCCGAGTAGAGCAGGGCGATCTCCCTGTAGGTCACCAGACCCCAGTTCTCCATGGCTCCGGCACTGAAGTCGGGCACGGCGATCTGGTCGATCTTGGGCAGCGGGAACTTGATGCCGAAGAACTGTTCGTAGTACTGCAGGACCTTGGGTCCAAACTCCGCCGCATAGTCGCACTGATCGATGGCGTTGGGACGGGCCCAGGTGCGGAAGAGGGCTCCATTGGGCAGAGTGGAGGGCTTGTGGGAGAAGTCATTGACGGAGTAGGCAATCAGGTAAGTGGACATGGGCACTGACTCCTCGAATTCAGTCCACACGTAGTCCTGGAGGGATTCACTGCAAGGAAGAGGGATTGTCAGTAAGGAGACTCACTTAAAACCTGGAAAACCCACTGTGGCTTGGTATCCTTCACCGGCATGTTGCTGAGACCCGTGTACTTCTTGTGGTAACCCAAGGTGACCACAAAGGGCGCCTTGAAGTCGGGCTCATCGAAGCAGGGAAACGCCAGGCGAGCCGAGGCAGGCTCAAACTGGGTGACCGAGATCCATCTGCAAGGAGATGACAACTGATTAGTCAGGTGACTTTCCATGTGAGTAACTAAATGCAAGCCCACTTGGTTTTGTTGGCCACCGGATCCTTGTAGGAGCTGCGATAGTAACCCTCCAGCTGTCGGTTCAATTCGGCGGCGAAGGGCAGGAACAGCTCGTACACATTCCCGGCGATCAGCTCCTGGCACGTGTTGAGGATGTAAAAGTCGTGGGTGGGATTCACAGCCGTGGAGGACACACAGTTATCCTTCTTCTCCCCACCGCTGACATGGCTCAGAGTGATCTTGGAGTCATCTATGGTCAGATTCTTCGAGTGCAGCGTTATGTTCTTGGTGTTCTCCAGGGCCTCGATCAGGATCTTCACGCTGCCGGTAAACCGGAGATCCTCGGGATTCTCCAGCTGGGTGAGGACGCGCAGGTGATACTTCTGCGGACGCAGCGAGGTCGGAAGGCGGTAGTAGTTGTAGCCGGACTCGAACTGGATCCCGGACTCGGACGAGGCGTCGGAATCGGACAGGGAATCGGAGGAGGCCGCGGCTAGGCCCAGGCCAAGGGCCACCACGAACAAGAGAAACCACTTCATGGGGGATTCTGGGGAGGAGGGAAGTGGAAATTAAGTTAAGCTGTTTTTTTAGGGGCGTTCAAGCGCAGCAAACCAATGCAATTAACTAAATCACTTTGGCAAATCGTGTACAGTGGACACCACTTAGCAGGAACAGCACGCGTATGTGGAAAATTTATTAATTTATTTAATGCTTTATAAAATTTAGCAAAATATATGTATTAAGTTATCTTCAAGACAACTAGGGATTATATAATAATTAAATAATTATATTTTGTAATTAATATTCATATTTCATAGCTTAATTATATATAATTAAAGTTTCTTTATATTTTAAATATATAAAACATTATCTAAGCTGTTAAAGTTTAAGAGCATTTACTGTATGCGTAAAATCGCACTTTTTACTGTACTTTTTGCGGTTTCGCTGATTTACTTCAAATTAATGCAAATTGTTTTTATTTATTATGTTTACTTTGCCACTGTTTTCTTTATTTTCAATTAATGCAAATTGTTTTTATGTTTTCTTTGCCATTGTTTAGTTTTTCGACTCGAAATGCCGGGCACGTATTAAGGTCTGGGCCAATGAAACCCGACGAGGAGGCTCCACTCCTCCTCACATTACCTGACTCGTATTTAATTTATATTTATATACCCTTTTAAAATGAAGTATTTATTTATTCACTCTTTACAATTATTACCTTTCTCGTAGATAAGTATTTAAGTTATATAGCTTTTTAGTTCATCCTAAGCACTTTGATTTAGAGATCTTTAAAGGGCTGTTTCCCTTTTAAATAAAATAAATATTAGTTCATTCAAGTTATACTAAAAATTGCAAGAGTTCTCTTGAAATCACAATTTAATACTGATTCTCCTTTTCATATTATTTTGTTTCGTTTACCTTTTCCCTATTCTTGCTTCTTTACAGTTACAGTTTCTTAGGTACCATGGGCTAAGGGGCTTGAAATTATAGTAAAAATACAGTGTATTCTAACAAATTAAAATAAATTATGCTTTAATCTTACAAGAAATAATAGAAACCTAATTATTTAGATTTCATTAGTTCTAGTTTTTAAATATATTTAAATGAACTGATTTTCTGAATTAATTTTCAATGCAGTTAAATTATATTCTAGCTTGTAAATTATTTAGCACTATTATTAACCCTTTAGCTTGTTCGTTTAAATAGTTTTAAACTTGTTTAATAAATCACTCATCTGTTAATCATAAATTAACACTTAACAGACTCACGTTTTTTTTTAGATTTTTCTAATATGATTTATTTAGTCGAGCTTTTACTTTTGTGTAGCTTGTTTAACTATTAAATAACAACACACTGCTCTTGAACAAGTAAATTCATATTTTTAAATGACATTTTTTAATCGTGTTTTGGGTTAAAGTTTTTAAATAAATATATGATGAACCCCTCCTTACTCTCTACTTATTTCTTGAGGTTCAAAAAGGCTTCTAACTATGAAAATACGGCTTCCCTTACTGCCCTCTTCCTTTTCTCCATCTCCTAGATCAAGTCTCCTTGCCCAAGAACATCTCGAGCACAAGAAATATAGCAAACTTGCATACATATTTCTATATATACTGGATAAACCAGATTGCAACGCCCAGCTAGTTTATTTTCTCTGCGCACCTCTCCTTCCTTCTGTCATTCTTAATTATGTAAAAGTTGTTTTAGTTTTTTCTTTTTGCTTGGGCTTTCCATGTTCTCTGAGTGCATATACATATGTATATAGTTTGTGTTAAAAAATGTAAATCCGACTGCGGGGCAATGAACCTGAGTGATTAGCATATGGGCATGATAATAATGTATTAATTTGGGTTAACAAACATTAACTATTCCGGAGGATTCCACCTTTTATCACACCTGCTGATCAAAGATTACTGAGTAAGGAATTTTTAAATAATATTCGACAGCTTCAGAATATTATAAATATATAACGGGTGTTTTTTTTAGAGGTATAGAACTTTAAGTTGGCATTACTGTTCAA
>JAEIHY010018515.1:0-14632 GCA_018904565.1 Drosophila tsacasi
TTACGGCCATGCTTCGCAACTCCCCATGCTTCAAGACTCCCCACTCTCCCCTATATATATAATATTCGTATATTAAATATATTAGTGCTACGAAATCTTATAAAAATCTCTAAAATACTTGTCTAAATGGCGCTTTCCGATGTAACTTCAGTATTATTGGTTTGGACTACGCTTTGAGACATTTAGTAAAAATTGTTTAAGAACCCGGTATTTAGGTTAGTTGAGGCCCTCCCTCGAGGCCTAGGCTCCGTATTGGTCACCCGGTAATTATACAATACAAACATTTTAATCAGATTTATAATAACCTTAATGATCTCAAATTGATATAACTTGAGTAACATAATTTACTGCAGGACTTCCCAAAATAATTATTATACTTAGTATTATTATTTGTGGAGTATCTTACCTCGATAAGATGTCTTTTTGTTTGATTAAGTGTTATCGTAAAATGAAATGTTTATGATAAAATATTAATTTTGTTAGGTAAACACTTTTCTTTAAAATAACAAATTTAACATGATATTTACAAATTTAATTTAACTACATAGTTAGAAACAATAATCAAAATTAATTAAATCAAAATATTGTTTTCTTTAAAACGACGTTTTTCGCTATAAGCTTTGCTGGTGATAAATTCCGTTTAATCATGGCAGCATCATTGCTTACATTTTGACTGCGTTTTATGTGCCTTTTTAGCAAATTACAAAAATGCGCCATTTCTAATTTGTGTGTCCCTTTTCTGTTCCTGGTGTTTGTTGTGTGGTGTTTGTTTGTTTTCATTTCAGGACACAAAACTGTGCGCCTATAAACCAACAACACAACGACAAATAACGGAAATGACAAAACAGAAACACAGACGCACATAAACACACACGAGGAGAATTTTCTGCGTTCAGCGTTTCCCCACTGCCCATCACCCACTTCGTCCGCCCACTTTGGGCCGCCCCTTTTCCCACATGCCGAAAAATATGCAACATTTTTTATATGTTTCTGCTTCACAAAACTTTTGCGCAGGCAGCAGCAGCAGCATCATAAAATTTTTTTCTGCTGCTGCTGTCACTTTTTTCCTCCGTTATTGTTGCTGTTGCTCCGCTTTTGGTTTGTGGCCAGGCTTTTATGTGGCTCTCCGCCCGTGTGTTTGTGTGTGTGAGTGTGCACGGGTGTGTGCCAGAGTGTGTGTGAGTGCTTTTTATGACCCAATATGGCCGCCACAAAGCGCCGTACGTGTTTGCTTGCCCGTGTCCGGTCTCCGGTCTCCGCTTTCCGCTCGCCGCCTTCCGCCAATACCACGGCCTCTTGGAGACAGAGATGGCGAGGATCCTTTTGAGAATTTGGATACTACTTCCTGGAATATAATTATAAATAAGAAGATACACTGGATTTGCAGTATAATTATCATAGAATACATATTGAATATTTGTAGTTATTAAAACCATCTTAAATAACTATTTTTGCGCGATCAGGGATCACCGAAATCGCGATTAAAAATGATTCATTCTAAGACACTCATGAGAGCTCCTTAAAACTTAGAAAATCACACAAAATATTTTTTGTATACCTATTATTAGAATGATACCAACGGGAGTTGGTTTTATAGTCTCCTTCTCAAGGTCTAGTTTTAACATAACAAATAGTTTATAGAAATTAAATTATAAGCGATCGATTCAAAAATTAAAATATATAAATAGGTATAAAAAAATACTTCTATGAAATTATAATAATAAATAAATAACATAATATGTATTGTTATATCCCTACAACCAAACAAAATATTAATATATTTGAATTACTTTTTATATAAGTAAAATATAAAAAAATATATAAATATACTCCAAATAAAATGTTGTGTCTTATGTATTTGATGTTTTTTATAGGGCATAAGATATCTTCCAGCAAAAAAAAACCATTCAGCTTCCCTAGAAAAACTCCAAGAAGTCAGCACTATGCGGAGTGCGGGTTTATGAATTATATAGATTTTTATGCGGTCGCATATTATTTTTGTTGCCTTTTTTGCTTCTCCGTCTTTTTTGTGTGCTGCCCCGACTGCTCTGCTCGGCTTTCGTCTCTTGGAACGGGGCGCAATAAAAATGTCTTTTTATGTGTACGTTTGTCTCCTATCCTGGCCAAAGGATCTCGAGCCGGTTTCATTTTCGGTTTCGGTTTCGGTGCCCCCATAATGGCCGCCTTCAGGCGGCATGTTTATGAATACGCTTCGACTTCGCTCCGCTTTACGCCCTGTGCTTTACGAGTCCTGGTACTGGCGCAGCTTTTATTATTCCTATTTTCATATATATTACACTCTCCATTTTTGGCTGTTATTTTTTTCTCTGACGCTAGCTGCTGTTGTCATTTTTGCATTAATTTCATATTTGGTTTATGGCTATGTGTGTATGCATGAATGTGCGTTGAGTTTTTCTTGCCGCTGCTGTTTATTTCGCATAAATAATAAATATTTTTGGTTATTGCGTCTGCACAGTATTAATATTATTTCTAGCGCAGAAGCACATACCTAGCACTGCATGCATCCTGGGAACCGCAGGACTCATGGCCGTGAGCTTTAATTTCGGCTCATTTTTCGTTATCAAAACACTATGTTTATGCTCATGTATTTGTTTTTATTTCACTCATCTGTATACATCCGCACGCGCACACATATACAGTCTCGTAAATATTTGCAATTAAATATGCCAAAAATACACCACACACACATACAAGCATTTCCCTCTTGCATTTACCAATTTGGGCCATATTTGGTGCTGCAAAAAATATCCTCGAACTATGGTTGTAAATTTAGACATTCCAAAAATTCGTTAATTAAAAATTTCATTATTTACACAGTAGTTAAGTATTTTTGGGGAATATTTGGAAATCAATGGTTTAATCACTCATGACGAACAGTAACAAAAGAATACAAAATACATTCAAGTTTTTTAAGCAAATGTTACTAAGCGCCAAGCGAAGCTGTATGAAACAGTCAGAAGGAGACTACTCCGTCCGTCCCCATAGTGTTTATATATATGTATATATTTATACTATTTTCAACCAGGTTATAATGTATCCATTAGTTTGCAACTTCAATCCCGCACCAGGATTAAGTTAGCAATCTAATCCCTAATAGAATCTTTTTTATCTCTTGCGTTGTTCAAGCAAAATTATCTTAATTTATTTGAGAATCTTTTTTATCTATGAAACACCTTTTTTGGCGTATTCCGTTACCTTAAACTTGAAGTATCATTAGACCATAATTAAAAATTAGAAATAAGCTTGGGGTTACGAATACTTCTCAGTCTTTTCTGTGTTAAAAATTCCATAAGCTAGAAAGTAATTAATAACATATATACCCTTCCATACTGTTTATTCATTTAATTTGCTAATATGGCAAGATTAAATGTTTATTAAAACATTTCAAAGTTGTTGTCTTTTATTTCCTTACGAAAAGTGGTAAGTGTGCTTAAATTACATAATAAATTCTTACAATCAGATTATCAGACTGTAAGTACATCATGATCACAGGTGCGCTTAGCCATAAAATGATAACTTAACTTGCCTAATCTGAACCGTTTTATGAAACCCTATCAATCGGGCATATGAACTTTGATAAGGGCGAATAATGACGGGTAATGCCAGTGTGCACTGAAAATGCGTGCCGCCAAATATTGAACTCATTGTGTTTTAACTTTCAATGATAGTTATTATGTTTTAAGTAATTTCACCCCTTAAAATAAAATCATAACACTTTATTTAAATAGCTTATAATATTAGAATTATATAATTAATTGAAATTTGAGAGTATAGAAACATTACTGTATGAGGATTTACAACGTTTTTAAAAATATGCATTTGTTAATTTTGTGTTACAATTAATGGCAGTCTATGCAATATACAGATTCGTTTTTGAAGAGTACAAGATTGATGATAAATACAGTAGAATCCGGTTATAACGACTCCGGTTAAAGCGTTTGTCCGGTTATTGCGACAAAAACTCGATGGCTGAATTGGTTCCCATACAAAAGTATTGTATGCAAAGTACTACCGGTTAGTGCGTCTACCGGTTATAGCGACGTAAAATCGTCGGTCCCTTGAAACCGAATTCTACTGTATATTGGTTTAGTAGTAATTGTAAATGTATAATCATTAGTTTTCGGTATAACATGTACTTACACTTGTAAAGTAAGGCAATATTTCAATGCTAAGTTTCAGTAATACCATTGAATTAATTCCTTAGTCCAAAATGTTAGATATGTTCCTTTCTCCGAAAGTCTCGACCCACTGTGATCAATGCACCGAAGCACATGCAATCGGGGTCAGCGTCATGTAAACAAATCAAGTGCATGTGCACCGGGCTAGGGACAGGGCAGCGATGGGCTTATCAGGCAGCGCTTGGTGGCGTAGAATAGAATGATTAAAGTGGCGTTGACAGCTAATCGTCTTGCTCAAAGTGCGAGATATTAAACCAAATGTATTTCAATTACAATTGTAGCGCACTTAACATAGGATCCCAGTGTCGCGGGCGATCAGTCGAGCGATCAAACGAAGAGAGTGACTAAGAGAACGGAGGCGGGAAATCAGTGGCGTGTCATAGATATGTTATGTACTATGTGGCTTAACGAAGGGAACAACTTGAATAGAAGAGAGGAAATAATTATTCAATAATTTAAAGCTGAGCTAAGGGATTTGTTTTTGAAGATATTTCCATGTTATTTATAATAATAAAAATATGTTGCTTAATTGTGTCTAAACAAAATGATAACACAAATAATAAGGGGAAACTACTTTAAATATTTAAATATAAATGTATAAGAATGATTTACGAAACATGTTATAATTTATAAAAAAAAATTAATATTTATTTGTCTATAATTAATAATATTAAAATGAAACAAGACAATTCAAAATGTATTTGATCCCCTTTTGTCGGCTCCCCTGACTGCCAAGTCAGCCAAGCGCCGTTATCATCGCGGATTTGAAAACAGCCAGCTGAGCCAGCAAGCCTCTTCGCTGCGTACATTGTGCAAACAAACGTCTCCGGGGGCAGTCGCCGAGATCGGTTGAGTAACGCGGCTATAAAAGCAGTCAAGTGGCCAGGATTAGCCACAAAGAACAAAGGGCGCAGCCAGCACTTAGCTCCAGTCATGGCCACAGAGAAGCAACAGAGGCACGGTGAGAAGCGGAAGGAGGCGGAGGAGGAGGTCAGGGTGCCCGACCTCAGTTTTGTGCGCGAGAAGCTGCAAAAGTTCCAGTCCAAGACGCTGCGGGACTTTGACCAACGACTCTCTTGCATGGTGGAGGATGTGCTGCAAGACCTTCGCCAGCAAGAGCTCCGCGCCCACGAGTTCCCCAACTTTGGAAAATCGGATCCCAAGAGCACCTGGCACAATCGCGTCACCAGCACGGCGCCCGCGGACGTCAGCGACTCACCAAATGGTCATGCAAATGGAGGAGCCACAACGACGGCGCCGGCGCACCAATCGGAGAAATCCGGCCAAAAGCAGCGGCGACGGCTGCCCGAAAAAGTTTTCGTGGCGCGGGAATCGTATCTCACGGCACTACTGCAGGTGGAGCACATGCGCACCATCTACCACATCTTCTACATTATTCTAATCATGTTTCTACTGAACGTGATCTGCCATGATTACTTTGTGGATGGGCGGATCGACCTCGGCCTGGGCACCTTCCGGGCCGGACTGCGGCGCCTGCACTGGGTGATGGGCACTTGGCTGCTGGAGCATGTCTTTGTCCTGGCGCTCTACTTTGCCTTCCGCGGATGGGCGCTCGTCAGGCACAAGCTGAAGCCGCACAGTAAGTAATGGGAAGGGAACTAAGGGTAACCAAGGGGTAGAATAATGAATTGAAAGCAGCTTTGGTTCATCCTAATTTTTGTAGGATTATTTGCTTTAATATATTGTTTTACTTTTTTTGATTCAGTTTAAAATTTAGTTTTCTGGCGCACTTTATCCAAAGGTGCTTCATCAAAATATATCTGGTTACCACAGTAATTTAGCCTTTATTTTTTAGCAATTTGTAAATAACTTTTATTACGCACTTAACTATCATAAGGTGACGAATTCATATAAACCAAATAACGATAAGAGTTAAAGGGCATCGGGTTTAAACGATCGCGCTTTATTAGCAGTGCTATTTTAGCACATATTATGATAGATTCGTTTTTAATTGAAAGACACACGAATTTATGATAAGCCTCCGCTAATCTTCAGAAAATCATCAATCAAATTTGTAATAAGCTTATTTTCCCTCTTTACAGGCTCTCTACAGCACTTTTGGTCGCACAGCTGCCTTATTCTTTATGTCAGCTCCCAGCTGGTATTCTGCTTCGTGGCCAGTTCCCTCTGTTTGAAGTTTGACCTGCCCTTCGTGAGCGGCTGCGTCCTGCTGCTGGAGAGCACTCGCCTGCTAATGAAGATGCATGCGTTTGTCAGATACAATGCCGCTCGAGTGCTGGCGGGTAAGCCGAAGCAGGTGGATCCAGATCAGGAGATTGAGAAGCCCACTGGACGACCTTATGTTCCGCCTTTAAGCTGCTATATTTACTTCCTGTTTGCACCCACTCTCATCTACCGGGACAGCTATCCGCGCACCTCACACATCCGCTGGAAGTTTGCCCTGAACCGCCTCCTGGAGGTGGTGGCCATTGCATTCCTTTACGCCTTTATTCACGAGCGACACATCCACGAGGCCTTCGGACAGTACGGCTTGGAGCCGATGGACGCCTCGAAGCTGATCCTTAAGCTGTTCGGAATGCTGCTTCCCTGCCAAGTGATCTTCCTTTGCGGCTTTTACCTGATCCTGCACTCGTGGTTGAACTTCACCGCGGAGCTGCTGCGCTTCGGTGACCGAATGTTCTACAAAGACTGGTGGACGTCGCACACTTACGATGCCTACTACAGAAACTGGAACGTGGTGGTCCATGACTGGCTGTACGAGTATGTCTATAAGGATATGTACGTGCATGTGTTCCGGGGCTCCAAGTTGGCCGCCTCGCTGGCGGTGTTCATGATCTCCGCGGTGGTGCACGAGCAGGTTCTCGGCTTAGCCTTGCAGATGTTCTTTCCAGTCATGTTCTTCTTCTTTGGGATTGTGGGCGTCTCGCTGGTGTTCCTCATGCGTAGCGCTCCCAAGGTGCTAGGCAACGTCTTCCTGTGGTTCTCTCTAATTTCTGGCAACGGCATGCTGATGTCGCTTTACGCCATGGAACACTACGCCAGGAAGAACTGCAATCCGAGCCACGACAACTGGACGGACCACCTGGTGCCGGCGGTGTGGCGCTGCTACAATTAGACAAATTAATTAACAACCGCTACTTTTAATTGTTAGTACACTTAGCGTACGCTTCGATTGTATTTTAGGTAAATAAACTAATGAAATTAACATCGTATATTCTATAACTATGGAACTTAATTTTACATCAGGATGCCTGATGCTAACTTATGAAATACTGTATGAGCATTTGGGACTCCCTGAGTGGCGATTAACTGTTCTGATCCTGTCTTAAGCGCACACATTCGCGCGATTCTGCGATTCGGACGCAGAAACCACCTGTGGCGCCGGTGCTTCCTGCTCGACGCGCTTGCGACGAAAGAGAATAACATGCGGCTCCGGCGCATGGACCATGTAGTGCACCCATCCAGGACTCTGCTGCACGCCCAGATTGCGCCACTCCGTCTCCGTCATCAGGTGGGCCTTGGGGACATGTTTGGCCAAGTCCGCAGGCAATATAACGTGCCTGTAAGAGATCAATGCAATTAGAACTCAGCGCAATTAGCAGTAAATAACTTTGTCTACCTGTATTCGAACTTGTCATCGAAGTACTTATCCGAGTACAGAATCTGATCCGCCGGCATGGCCAAAAGCAAAGTTATTTAAGGTAAATAGAACAAATTCCAAAACTAACAAACAGTCTACAGTGTGACCGTGCTTGCGATAGAGCTGAGCAAAAACCAGATGTCAAACCCGATACTATCGCTTCGGGGAAATATTATTCAATAGTTATCGTCTCCAGGTGCGTGGAGTCAGGATCGGTAAAAAAGAACCCATTTTGAGGAACCAGTTCTGATTGGAATTTTACGACTAATTCGAAATTTGTATTAATTACTGTGTAAAGAATAAATGTACGGCACGGAGAAGTTAAATCTGTGGTATTGTGGCACATGTTCGTTTCAAAATAAAGAAGGTAGTGATGCAAACATCGATGTTGGCAGAAACACATCGATGTATCGCCATTTGAAAGGACATCGATACCATTGATAGTGACATCAATGTTTACGCATCACTACTAGCGCGGGAGGCTCCATCCGATGGGCAGAGTTTTTATATAAGCCCCTTTGTGCTCCTCTTCTCGCCAACAAGCGAACCAACTACTGGCAGCCAACAACATCGCACACGCGTATAAATAAACGTGAACGCACATTCTTAATATTAGCATAGAGTTGTCGCCGCGAAGCACAGCCCACTTATGTCCGCTGTCCGCTGACTCCCCATGACAACGCACCAACAGCAACAACAATAGGAGGGAGCAAGAAGCAGAGCCAGAGAGTGGTGGTGAGGGCGATAAGTAAATATACATAAATATATACATATGAGCAGACCGCAATTAAAAATACACCAAGAGCGCCACTAGCAGCACCAACCACCGTCCGCATCTACATCCAGCAACCAGACGAGACCCGTCCCCCCGATGCTGTCGTAAGGGAGGCGAGCCACCTGCTGCTGCTGCTGATACTGCTGCTATCGCTGGCAGAGCTGGAGAAGCTGCTCCAAACTGCCCAGGTGACATCCGGTGGCTGAGGGCGCAGCGCAGCGCAGCACCTCGGGAGCAACGGAGGAGGAGGAGGAAACGGAACCGATTAGGATCGCGGACGCGGACAGGAAGTAGCTGCCACCATGAACGCCAGCCTCATCTACGAGATTCTCATGTACTTAAACTCGTTCTACTTCGGCATGTACGCCGCCTTCGAGGTGGGCGTGGGCGTGCTGAAGGCCATTAATCTCAACTACGGGGAGAATGCGTTGTCCCGCGAGGCGAGCATCCTTCTCTCCCTGTGCATCATCGAGACCCTGCGCATCGTCTTCGGCCGCAAGAGCAGTCTCAGCGATCGTGGTAAGTATGCCGAGTGTTTGTTGTTGGGATTATCCGCCACACCGATGATGACATGGCGAAATTATTTGTTTTCCCGGTCCCAGTGGCGACAGGCGGCGCCTCCCCTGCTCCCACTGTCCGTGCCCGCTGAGGCCATAACCCATAAACGTTTGGTCGTACATGTGCATACATACATACGAAGATGTACATATATGTGCATGTGTGTATTCCACACGGCGTATGCGTAATTATGGTCATCACCCGAATGTAAACGGCAGGAGTGGAAAGGAGAGCAAGTGGGGGTGAAAATGGTGCCCTTCTGGCACATTAAACCACATTAAATGGGAATCTATCAAAGAATCTATAACTGAGACGAGCCATTGAAATCTGTACAAGGAACAACAAAGCCATTTTGGGTTTAAAAGGAATTTAAATGCAAATGTTGGAATATTTAAGAAAACGTAACTACTCGAATCTATTTAATTTTACTTACAGCAGCATTAGTAATGGTCAATGACCTTTTCGCGCCTTTAATAATATTTAATGAATAATGCACTTCTTAAGCAAGAAAGTTAAAGGAATGGAAATGAATGTAAACCTTTTTAACATTAAAAATGATATATAGAATATATTTGTGTATTAAAGAACCATCCCAGGTAATGTTATCTCAAAAGTTTCGAATTTAAGACGCGACACTAGGATTTTGTTATAGTCTTAGCCCTTAGTATTCTTTTTCTGCTTTAAGGGAATTTATTTCTATTTATTTCGAAATACAGTGGAATCCGGATATAACGACTCCGGTTATAGCGTTTGTCCGGTTATTGCGACGAAAACTCGATGGCTTAATTGGTTCCCATACAAAGGTATTGTATGCAAAGTACTACCGGTTAGTGCGTCTACCGGTTATAACGACGTAAAATCGTCTTTCCCTTGATAGTCGCTATAACCGGATTCTACTGTACAAACTGAATCACAAGAAAGAAACAGTTGGTCTAAGTTTGCTTTCATGTTGTTTTGGAAGAGGACCTAAGAATTAAACAGTATGCGCTCTGGTTTTTGGCCAAAGCAATGAATTTAGTCATTATATAAATATAAATTATATAAATCTTAATTATTCGAAGAGCAACGATCTTTGGCGATACAATTTACAGAAAAAAAACTAAATTACCTCAAGTTAATTAACATGTTTTTCCTTTATTCTTGCAGGCTGGCAAGCAACCGCATCCGTAATATTAACACTGCCCAGTCTTGCTATTGTTATCTACTTGTGTTGTTTTCAAACCTATGTTCTCAAACTCGAAATTATTCTGAGTGCCTTAATGATCACCCTACAAGGTGCTGAACTAGTCTACGCCAGCATATTCATTTGTACAATGTGTCGCCCCGTGACATACACCTAGCAGTTGATAAACCACGTTGCCGCCGCCACGACAACGACCAAGATCGAGATTAAGACCAAGCCAGCACTAGCACTTCTCCCTCCCCCTGGGAAAGAAGGAAGTAGAGGTGGAGGAGGAGGAGGAGAAGGAAGAGCATACAAAGCCAAGGAGGCTAAAACAACCGCTGAGCGACAACTACGACAAAGACGACGAGACACTTTCCTGTGGCACTTTCACTTCCAGCGATACGCTAAGGCCTTCCAGGCTTGGCCATTTTGATGCCAGACTAAGTCAACCGAAACGCACTCCCGACCATTTCAAGGATTCACTTCCCAGCTTTAAAATCGCGAACCCCGTACTCAAACATACCCATTGGGGCTGACACTGAAGCAAGGATTTGCCTAAAGGTACGTAGTGAACCTTCATCTCAACTTATATAATCCGCACAGATCTTTTTCGCGACCACGGAAACTGCATTGCAACGTAACGCGACGCGACCCGACCGATTCTATCAAAAGCAGAGCTGCATTTAATTTGAATTTCTTCGGTTTGCATTCTTTTGTCCGGCCTTTGTGGCCGCCGGCGTAGCCTCCCTGCTGCTGCTGCTGCTGTTGGCGTAGTTGCGATGTTGTTGGTCCCGACTCTCCGCCTCGGACTCGCTCGTTTTGATCTTTTTATATAGCAGCCGGTGTGATGGTGTCTAAAATTATATGCAAACTGCAAGCTCGTGCCATACCGTTGCTGCTACTGCTGCTGTCCCCTAGGTGCAATGTACACTTCTAATTCAAATGTAATATAAACGGGCCACTGCGGACACGTTAGGCTGGCGCTAGAAAAGCTAGAAATGAGAGGGCTCTCGGTTTGTTCGGTCTCGATTAACAATTATGCCCTACTCACTGAATACATTTCGAGGAGTCCATCTGTGTTTCTCAGCAATGAGATTTTAAAGAATAAAATTTGAATCAAAGATTCATTTGAGGGAATTTTGTGTCTAACATTTTAATAAATATTAAATCAGAGTATTCGTTAACCCGCGAAGAATAAATATAAATTTAATTTGTATGTCTACAAACATTGTCAAAAATTATCTATGATTCTAGAAACATATGTTTCTTCGACACTTTTAATGTCCAGAGGCAATAGTAAAATATTAATGGTCCAAATGCACTATATATTTATATATTTTACATTTTGTCAATAGGAAATTTCTCTGCCGGTCCTTTGCCAGTATTAAACGATCGCGTGGCTTCGACAAAGGTTTTCTGGCACGCAATCGCAAAATTAAAACACAGAACAGGTGCTTTTACAATGTAATTTTGTAAGAAAATGTTGCCTTTTTAAAATTATTTCTATTTCATATGCAAAATTACAGAAATTGTAAGTTTCTTTCCATTTCTGGCACTTAAAACGGCTGTGTCGCCATTCAATGTGTAGAGCTTAGGGTAATCAAAAGGAGTTTTCTGCCTAAGAACTTTTAATTTAATTTCCCTCATGGTAGTGATTCCTAGTGGAATTAGTCTCACCCAGGGGCAGGCCATCCGCCGGTCAGCGCTGACCAACTAGCCATCGGGTGAAACAAATAAAAGGCGACAACGACCAGGCAGCACATTATTCAAATAAACAGCAGCAAGGCGGCACAGTTCGTAGCGACAAAGCGCGAGACCCCCGATGATGCCGATGTCGAGATGCCGCTGCAATGGCCAAGCGAACCGCACGGCAGGCAGGTCCGCGTTATTATTATGGTCAGTCTATAAATACAGTGCCCAACGCGAGCAACGCCTCCGCCGCCGCAGTGCCAGCGGTCCGGGAGATCGATTTGGGGCCAATTTGCCGTAGTTCGTAGCCTTAGAGATCTTAAACGTAGAGGTGCTAAGCCGCCGCCGCTGAGAGCGAGATGCCGCCGAAGCGCCCGCCACCGCTCGTGCCAAAGAAGCCAAATCCCAGCATGAACTATGAGGTGTTGATCTACCTCAACTCGTTCTACTTCGGCATGTTCGCCTGCTGTGAGATGGCCATGGGTCTGCTGAAGGCGATTAATCTCAGCTACACGGGCCATACCCTTGCGCTGGACTCGGCGGTAATGGTTAGCTTCATTGTCTTTGAGACGATCCGGCTGATAATGGGACGCATGAGTTCGTTGGCCGACCGAGGTACCGAGCACACTCGTCTAATTTTAGGATTAACTAAAACAATAGAGTAGAAAGTGTTTTTTTTACCTACCTTCGCATGAATTACTTTATAAAGTAAGCTGTATAATCTTAAATGCACTTTTTTATGAAATATTCTTGAAGGAATTAATCGTAAAACCATATAAAATATAAAGCAATTAATCAGATATATAGAATACAGAATACATATTTACTTTGCTTTATACTTTCTCTTTCAGGCTGGTCAGCCATACTGTCGGTCTTCATGACCGCTCCCTGCTTCGTGGGAGTCTCCTACTTGCTGCTGATGCAGACCTACCGACTGCGCCTGGAGTACTGCCTGTGCACTCTGCAGATTGCCCTTTACCTGACCGAAGTGTGGTACGCCATCGTCTTCGTTTTCTCACTGTGTCGTCCAGTAACTTATGATTAGTCATCGCCAGCCACCGATGGATATGAAGATGAACATTAATATGTGGTGATTAGCAAAGTGTTAGCAATATACAAGAAGATCGGATCAGAGAATTAAGAAAATGAATTAAAAATGAAGTGAGAAACCACAGAAGGCAGCTAGCTTGCTGACTTGCTCATGCCCGAGGAGGAGGAGGAGGAGGATGGAAACCAAACCAAGCAGAACAGAAACAAAAACAAATGAAAATGAAAACATGTAGCATATATTAATACCTAAAGGATAAGATTTATGATAACATACAACACACACATACATATATATACATATACTTAACGGTTTTATATACAAAAATTGTTAACATTTAAGCATCAATTGGAACCAATATAAGACAACATAAAAAAGAAAGCAAGAAAAGCAAAGAAAAACTTTAACTTGAATAATTTTCACATTTTTAAGATGACAATTTTTTTGTAAAAAAAATCTTTAAGCAAAAAACCAAAAAGAAAATGAAATAATTTATATTAATTCACGAATAACTCGAATCTTTACACAACAAAAAAATGTAAAAATAGAATATCTCAGAAATCTAGTCACAAAAAGAATCATAGAATCATATATAAAATGTGCTTTAGATCGCAGAATGGAAGGACTAAATCGTTAACACTAAGTGAGGCAGCATCAAACACTATCCGAATGCGAACAGATCAAGAGGGCTAAGGGCATGACCATGTGTGTACTTTAATGCATATATGTATACTTTATATAAAACTAGCATATAGCGTAAATAACAATGTTCAAGACGGTACTTAAAGCAAAAGGCAGCAAATCCAAGTGTAAAAGCTAACAAAAACAAATTAGTTAAATCATACTAAACATTTTAGAGTGTTAATAACTACTAGGCGAGAGAATACCCTCCACTATAGTGCCGCGAAGTCTATTGCGAAATCCCTCTTCTCACTAAAGATTCTGCCCGTTTTGGCAAACCCCCTGAAAAACACCCCCGATATGTCAAGCTCAATTATCCCCGCCTATGAGGAACCGAGGAGGAAGAGGCGGAAGAAACGCTAGTCACTAATATATATTGGCCACAAAACCACTTCTAAGCTACACCAAAGATTGTGTATTATTTATAAGAACTTTTTGTGGTTTCAAAGCAGGAAATTAGCTCACAAGTCGACCACAAAGATCAACTCAACAGTCCACGAACCTCATGCTTTTAAAGGAACAATTTTAATTAGAGAGAAACCGAAACCAAAAGAGCTACATCATCCTAAGTTGAATGATTTAAAAATTGTATAAAATTTATGTAATTTCGTTGAACGCCAAATGTTAACATACTTTTAAAGCGCGTATATAACGGAGATAAGTTAATAATAAACAAACAGAGAAAAACGTAAAAGGTTTTATGACAAATTAATTATATACACTCAATGAAAATACCAATTAAAGATCCAAACTAAAGAATTGACATGTTTGCTAGTGGCAGACCTCGCCAGATTGGTTTTCATTGAGAACGAAATCAAAAAGCTTGGGATTCTTCTACTATTTTTATACCCTTGCAGGGTATTATAATTTTAGTCAGAAGTTTGCAACGCAGTGA
>JAEIHY010018517.1:0-35443 GCA_018904565.1 Drosophila tsacasi
TGTTTTTCGAGCATGCGGCGTGGAAAATCCGTGGACGTGGAATTTTGGTACTGAAGGGTGCCGAACGATCTTTGCGCTCAGTAAATGAGATCTACATATATACACAAGAGCGATAAGAGAATTCGCTCCTTTCCTTTGTTTTTAATCTATAAACTTGAGGAGTAATTAATTATAAATATACTTATAGGTTACAAGGGTCATGAATGCAACACATTTTGCAAAACATTTCCTGAACCTCATTTGCATGAAGCTTTAAGTATCGATTTCTTGAATATTTAAATTAAATATGGGTTGTATTAAATGACGAAGCTGGACAAAGAGATCTACACAATCTTAAAAGTTAAAAAAACTAGCTCCTAAGACTGATAAAAAAGAACAAACCTTTGTTTTTTCAGAAATCGTTATAATTTCAAAACCACGTCAAAGTCTCAGAACAACAATTAATTCTTTAGGTTTAAGTTCTATCTTAAAAGTTAAATTCAACGTATGATTTCTTTCAAAAAAGTAAACCCAAACACATACATATGTCGGAGGCTTTACTGTCTTTTAAAGCAACTCAAACACTGTCAATATTTTTCAACCCATCTTATCCTGATTACAGATATTTTATACACACCCATCCATTGTAAACACACCCTACACACACATTATATTCCCGCAATGCTCCACCATCTCTCGACTCATAGCCAGTCCGCGGATATTCCCGGCGTGCGTTCCGGCTTCAACTTCGTCAACTGTCGGCGGTGAGTTGATTCAATCTCCTCGAAAACCATTGATTGGATCCTAACTCATTTATTCTCAGAAATGCAGAGCTGCTGGCCCAGGGATACCAACCACCAAAGGCTGTGCGCACTGGCACATCCATTGTGGGCATTATCTACCGCGATGGTGTTATCCTGGGAGCCGATACCCGCGCCACCGAAGGTCCCATTGTCTCCGATAAGAACTGCTCAAAGATTCACTACCTGCAAAACCACATTTAGTGAGTATCTCAATAAGCCTCGTTCCGATTCCTATTCTAAGCTAATCGCAATAGCTGCTGTGGCGCTGGCACCGCCGCCGATACTGAGATGATGACCGTGATGACCTCCGCAGAGTTGGACATGCACAGTCTGAATACTGGGCGTTCGGTGGTGCCGGTGGTTTGCGCCAGCATGCTCCTCCGCCGCACCCTCTTCCGCTACCAGGGCCACATCGGTGCCGCCTTGTTGCTGGGCGGCGTAGACAAATCCGGACCGCAGATCTACTGCATCTATCCGTGCGGCTCCAATGACAAAATACCGTACGTTGCCATGGGCTCTGGGACTCTGGCAGCCATGTCCGTGCTGGAGCACGGCTGGCGACCAGATCTAGACTTTGAGGAGGGCAAACAGCTGGTACGTGAGGCCATCTCGGCCGGGGTCTTTAACGATCTGGGCTCCGGGTCGAACATCGATCTGTGCGTGGTCACCGCCAAGGGGGCCAACTACCTGCGTACGGACACGGTGGCCAGCGAAAGGGGCGGAAGGGTGGGCAAATATGCCATCAAGCCGAACTCCACGCTGATCACCTCAATGTCCGTGAACAGTCTGGTGACCGAGCAGAAGATCTACTCGCCGTCTCAAATGTTTGATGACCAGCAGTCGGGACCTAGTGGCCTTCAGGCAGCCATAGAGATCGAGCAGGAGGGTGAGGAGGGTGAGCCGCAGCCAGAAGGATCTCAGAAACGGCAATAGCCAGCCATCAAGAAGTTTATTGTAGTTTTGAAAATTACCTGTTAACAAGCTCATTTATGCCATAAATTTTACCATTTGACTTTAAAATGACAAATACTTTTTTACTTGTTTGGAGTTATATAGATTTTTGACACGGGCTCGATAATATTATTACCAGACACTTCCAGGCCTTTGTTTAGCTGTTCCATTCAGATACTTATAAAGATTCCCGCGAAATACGTTCGAATGCTTGTAAACTTGGAGTTTCTGAAACACACATATGTCATTTGTAGAAACGTATTACATTTATCCAAAATGACCTTACCTTTCGTTCAGGAAAGCCCAGTTGCTGCCCACTGATCCATTGAGATCCTAACCACACAAGGACCGTCAAAGCTATATAAAAGTTCTTCATTCTGAACACTTTACTTGAGTCGGAGCTTGTAACTGATTAAGTCTGATAAATCTGTTCTTTATATAGGGTTTAGACTACGTAAACGCTATGGAGTCAACTTAAGTGATGCGAGACTGGTATGGAAATCGCTTTCAATTGAAATATATTAATATTTGGCACATCATTCAGTAATCTTATAGCTGAACGATGACAATTCGTCTCATAAAATAAGATTGTTTCTATTCATATGGAAATTTCTATAGAATTGTGATATATTCCTTGACGAATAAATAAAACACTTATAAAGTAAATGGACTTTTATTATTTACATCTAAACTGTACAACACGGCTACTCTACGTACTCCTAGGTAATGCTTAAACTAGTGGGTTGGCAGGGACTGCGGACTGAGGACCTCGTCCTGCTCACACATTGATGACCAGAGCCGTGGATCGATATTTTCGCTTGGGCTTGACCAGCGGCTTGGATTTGTGTGGCCGGTGGAGTTCTACGCTGGGTGGGCGCCGTCGGGATCGAGATCCCTTTGGTGGATGAGGTGGATGATCCAGGTACTTGCCGCGCAGCGGTCCGGAACCAGAAAAATTGGGCGGAAAAGCTTCGAAGTCCTCGATGTCGAGGTCCGGGCGTGACTCCTGCTCGTGCTCCTGGGCCTGTGCCTTGAGGAACTTCTTCAGCTTGGGGTTGTTCAGCAACTGCACCTTGATGGCCTCGTCCAGCAGCTTCTGATGGTCCTCTAGGTAGGCCTCGATCTGTTTCTTGGAGGCCACATTCTTGTAGTGATCGTGGCTCTTGGGTCGTGGCACTGGAACCACCTCGTAGTCGTCGTGATCCGCTTCATAGACACTATACGAATTGCTGCTGGAGGCGGCGGTGGCCTTTGGCGGGGGCACCAAATGGAAGGGATCCACTTCCGCATCATATTGCACTGGATTCCACTTGGAACGCTTTGGCGGAGGCCCCACATCCTCCCCGGATGCGGATCCAATGTGAACATTGGAGCCATATCCCGTGGCCTTGTATGGAATCGCAGTCACATACTTGGGTTGCTTAGGGTATCCGGATCCCGAGCTACTCGCCTTCTTGGGCACTGTAATGGGATGCTGGACACGGATCTGGGTGCCAATGGAGTATTCCCGGCTGTCCTGCACAGAGGACTCTGCTGAGTACTCGGCGGAGTTGTAGCGCTCTCCGGAATAGTCATCCTCTTCTTGCTGTAAGAGAGTTTGGTAAACATAGGTTACTTCAAAGAAAGCTATTTAATATAATTAATTTATGTAGCTTTCATGGGTAAATTTTACTTATATTTTGCTTATCACATCACATATCTCTCACAGGTACTTTTATAATTTATAACAACACTATAAAACCACTTTAAAGTTGAACAAGAACCCTTAATCAGCTCAACCAATTGATATTTTATATTTCAATATCTTTTCCCATAACTTACCGATCCGTAGGGTCTGTAGTGGCTCTTCTTGGGGTACTTTTTACTGACAGGCCGATGTTTGCTCTCGTTCGTCTGCAGATCGGATCGCAGGTAACCGGCGGGTCCTATCCTCACGGGTCCAGGCAGGGAACTCGACGACAATCCCGATCCGTGTCCATGTCCGGCTCCCGGAGCCAAGGCACTAAAGTAACTCCTCCGATAGTAGGATCTTGGAGGTCTCGGACCGGAGGAGGCCGTGGCCAGAAGCATGGCAGCAGCCCAGAACTGAGAACCAGAGGTTATAATCCAGATTAAGGGTGAATTCAGGTGTGTAAATCCGAGCAGCTTACATTGCACCAAAGTCGCATTTTGAGTGGGTCGGGTTTTCCTAAGCTCCTATTAGTTAGCTCTCTCTTCAGTCACATCAACCACCAGCGTGGCCCCAACGAAACTGAAAGTTCGGCCAACGGACGCAACAGTTTTATGCCAGCTTCCTCGAGCCAAAGCCAGCCGCAACATGTTTTGCAATCGCCAAAGAAATCGCAATTGAAACCTGCCAGGTGAGCCGCCAGTATCCACCGCCGCCAGATCGAGATCTCCGCTTCACGCATGGACTTGCCACCGAGATACAGCTACAGTTCACAGCTCGAAGCTGGAGGAAACGAAACTGAAACTGAGGCATCATTTGCATTTCCAGTAGGAAATAGAGCGCATGCGCCGGGGTATGGGGTCTTGAATAAAATGTTTCTTTATGGCCGCAATTACGCATAACGATGGCCATTTGCTACTCCGAGGCTGTAAATGGGCTGCGGGGATTTTGCTTTTGTGACTTAATAAGAAAGTGAGCAAATTGAACACACAAAAAGTGCAATTATAGGTAGTGGAAGCATGCGAAAATTGATACTTTTTATGGATGGTGTGAGCTTGATTACTCATATTGTAATTGATGTACAAATTGAATCGATTTAAATAAAATATAAACTATGGTGATGAAGGCCTAAGCTGCTATGGCTCCAACTCTTATGTTAGCTCCTAGTTTAGGACTAATTTTTAAAGAGTCTGTTTTTCTTCTTTCTGACTGACATTACTTCAGAGAACTTTGATGTCAATGTTCAATTGGCTGCAATTTTACTCATTTTAATAGATTTATTACCTTGTCAAAGAAATAACTCTTGGTTTTTCTAGTGGTTTATATAAACTTTGACCACCTTTTATGTAGTAAGGTCTTGTCAGATTAAACATTAATGTGTATCTTTTATGGGTAGAAGTATGGAAATCAGGTACTACTCAAGTACTCAAGTGAAATCTTAGACAGGTTTAAAAGAATTTAAAATTGCAATGACGAACAATTTGATTATAAATATCCCCTCTTTTACCCATTTTCTTTCATTTCATTCTCCGGTTTTTCCATTGTTAGCCGCCTCCGGCGAGTCATCCACCCACTCTTGGGGGGCAAAAGAGACGCCTTATCGAACCGTTTGAATCGAAGACGAAGTGCAAACGGGTTTCCACGGCGCATTAACCATTCCGATCAGTTACCCAATAAACGCTCGCCGCTTTAGGCCCGAAGTTCAGGTTCAGCGGGGGAAACTAGCGAGCCAGGAAATGTTAGCCAGCTGGCTCTGCATTTTGGCCTTTTTTGCCGGCACGCTTGGACTACTTTCTATGTGGCCAGGATGCGCGATCGTAATGCGGAAGATGTATACCATACGGAGGCAGTTTGTCTTGTCTGAGGAAGCCGGGGAAGTGGAAATAGAAATGGCAATGGATGTGGCCGTGGATGTCGATTTGGACAGGGGAACTGAGAGTTGCATAACATTTCACCACGCTTCATTTGCACAATTATTTTGTACTCTTATCCTGTCCGCATGTGTCTGGCTTTTCAGTTTTCAGTTTTCTTTTTTCTTTTATTTTGTCATAGCTTGTTTTTTCGCTGTTCCCATGGCAGATGGAGATTGCTGGCAATTAAAGCGAAGCTTTAATTAAATTCCCGACTAAATTGAAGCCTTGGAAGTGTATGATTGCTGCAAACTGGACAAGCGGAAAATGAGCGGATAGCCCCCACTCCCACTCCCCACTTTCCACAGCCAAGGTCAAGCTCAAGTTCAACACGCGTGACAATTGTAGCAAAGTGGCCGCCTCAATTGTTGCAACTTTGCTTAATTCCCTGCTTCCTTGTGAGCGAATCGAGTTGCACTTGCTGCAGCGTCAACGTCAACTTGAGTTTCCGCTGGGTCTTAACAATGCCACCAAACGGATTTCGCTTTTTTCGGCCAACTTGCTGAAAGTTTTTGTGAAAGGAGTTTGCGCCTGGGGCAGGGACCTGCAAATGGGTTTGGGAATTTTTGGGCATGGCCAGGTGAGCTGCCCAGAGCAACGACTTGATTGCCCAGGTACTCCACCTGATGCCTGCTCTCAAATTGGCGGGAATTCAAATGATCGCATAAAGCAAGGCGGCACAAAAGGGTGCCGTAAATAACATAGATTCGTTCGGCTTATTAGAGGGGCCATTGGCCGATTTGAATTCAGATTAAATCTGGATTCGAGTGCACACCAATTTAATATTATCTCCAAATTGAATACTATTGAGTATCTAATGGCTTTTGGTTCAACGAATGCTTACACCTGCAGCTATTTGAAGTAAGTGTCCATGGGAAAAGGTTTTTCTTTTGGCTTTCTAAAAGAGAAACATATACATTTTTGGCAGATAAAGCTTTAATATTTAATATGAGTAATATTTTGGTAGTAATTATTTTATTAAGCCTTATTTATATACATTTAGTTTAGCAAAGCCTTATTGATATTTTTCTTCGAACATTTAGGCAGTAATTCATTGAAAGTACTTATAATGTTACTTTTCCTTTTTTAATTTAAACTACACAAAAGTTGATAGTTGATTACCTTGTTAGTAGTCTGCTTTAATATTTAATACGTTAATATAAATGTTAAAATTTAACACTTGCAAAAAACTGTTGCTCAATTTGTATATTTTTCGTACTTTTAACTCTTTTCAGACTTATTAAGTAGTTCAAAATAAATGAATCCAAAAACACACTTCGCTCTAATTAAATGATTCCCAACTCAAAGTTCATTTGGTTATTATGTAAAATCAGTTTATTAGCATATCTCTAATATTATAATTATAGATTATTCTGCGTTGGCTTAAAAAGCTAAATTAATACATGTTCGGGTTGCACAACAACAGCAAAGGCAGCCACACGGCTCACAAATTAGTCAAGATCAAGGTTTGTTTATGTGCATATATATGTGGTATTTATATATATTCATCGAATGCCGACTCATTCGTTCGTGGGTGAAGTCAAAGTTGGGCAGATGATCGTAAAGACAAAAGCCAAACAAACTTGTGGCTGTTTTTTTGCCTCCGCGCCGCGTCTTCAGATGTTGCTGTGTTTTTTTTTATGTGCTTTTGATGCTGCTGCAGTCGCAGCTGTTGCTTTCAATTAACTTTTGCAGGTTTTCTGGTGTCAACTTTGCTGCACAGGGAAAAATATATACGAAATTTTGATGCTTTTCTTGATTTTATCTAAAGACTTATCGGAATCAATATTTTTATTATTCAGGAAATGTGTTTTTGATTTAAAAATAATTGTTTGAAATTTGTACAATGAGAACACCTTTTTTTAAAAATGTTATTTTATAAATTTTTTCTTTGCTTTTCAAATATTAAAACCAATTTTTAAATACAGCCCTGGTTAAGGCATCAATATGTAATTTGAATAAAATTTGGTTTGGAATACATTGAAAATAAAAAAAATATTATATTTAGAAATTAAAGGCTTTTTTTATATAGTTCTGGCTGTCAAGGACTATTTTTTCTATGCAACAATATCGAATTTCCAACTACATTTTTGCACTATTAATTCGCCCTGTGCAGCTGCAGCTGATTAAGCACGCAATTCGAAGCTGAGTGGATCGAGGCTCAATCTGGTAGACCCACGCTGATCCGCTGCCCGGCGGAGCTGCGCTGCGCTGACTGTGCTGCCGGCGTGCCGCCCACCATGAGAGCGTCGCCGCTGAAGCAGAGGCTGCTCCGCAGGTGCTTGCGGGGATCGGCAGTGGGAGCAGCGGCGGGAACCTCATCCAGCATGTGTGTTGTTGCCGCCGGGCTCTCGGCTAATTTTGGCAAGATTTTCCTACCGCTGGCCTGGTGGTAGTTATTATTGTTATTTAATGGCTTGGCCCGACTAGTTTCCATAAACGAACGCGGCTGCTGCTGACGCTGATGTGGCTGCTGGAACTGTTGATCTGGCTGCTGATGGCGACTTCCGGTCGGCATATTTGGCGGCTGACGAGGGCGACTTTCGTAGAGGGGTTCCGGAATCAGATCTACTTGGGGATCCTCGTAGTAGGCATACTCCGCCGCCTCCTCATTGTAGGTAACATGCTTCTTGGGCAGACCGGGACTCCGCGTCAACTGCAATCGCCGCACGCGATTGTCCAGAAATTCCACAGGATCCTGATCCTGCTGCGATGATTGCTTCAGTATCTTCTTGGGCATGGGCAGTGGTCGTGGTCTTGGTCGCCATTCGGGACTGTCGTTCAGGGGCTTCTTGGTCACCTTCGGTTCCAGTTCCACACTGAAACTGCGCACATTCCGCTTGACCTGGAGCTTGGGGCTGTTCTTGGAATTAAGTTCCACCTCCCGCTTGTCGTTCAAGTCCATCTGGGGTCGTCTACGCACATTATTTTGGGTGCCATTATCGGCCTCGTTCACATAGTCGTAGAACTGGATCTTAGAACTGTAAGCCTGCTGGCGGCGACTGGCAGTGGCGTCCACCATCGTTTTGTCCTCCATTCTTTCCTCCCGCGGCTTCACTTCGGTGAGCTTTGGAGTCAACTCGCGACGCATACCCCTACGAAGCCCAGGAGCGGGATTGGACTGCAGATTGTCGTAGAACTGAATGGAGGAGCTGGCAAACTCCTTGTGAAACATCCGCCGCGTATCCACCTCGGTGGGAGAGGGATCTTGCACCGAGGAGAGTCGCTCTAGGGGTCTCTCCACAGCCAACTGGTGGCTGTTTCTCCTCTTCACACGATTCTCCACTGCCGAATCCGCTCTGGAGTCATCTGGCCAGAAGAAGTGCGACTCCTGGCGGTTGCACACCTTCACAGCTTGACGCTCCACCATTTTGGGCGGCAGACCTGTGTAGAACTTGCCATTCAGCATGGTTGCTGCTGGTCAACGCGACCGAACGACGACTGATCCGAAAACCGACTGACACACAAAGAATCCAGCGGAGGCCGAGAGCCAAACCGCCGGAGATGTTGGCGGCGCCGTGAGCGCTGTCATTTGTCGTAGGCGTCGAGTTCGCCTTTGAGTTCGCAGTCGAGTTTGAGTTTGCTCAGGTGATCGGGCCCAGACTAATTTGCGATTCTTGCGAAAAAAAATAACATGAGAATGAGATGCTGTGAATTTTCCAACTAAGAGATACTCTAATGGGAGAAGAAAGAGATACTCTATTGGAGCATTTAGCAAGGACGTATTTATTTATTATATTTAATAATAAATACTTCATTAAAAAGTTATGAGTGTGTGGAAAATAAAGTATTTAAAGAATATACACGTTCATTCTTCTTGATTTCACTGTTAAATCCTCTTTAAATTTAAAATATTTATTCTTTAATATCTCTTTAGTTTCAAATATCTTCAAAAACTGTCTATACCCTTTTGCAAACTCTACGAATGACTTGTATTATTAGCAAACGAACGCAAACAGCATTCGAGGCAGAAATTTATTTGCTGCCAGTGCAGCGGCGCCGCTGACAGCGACTGCGACTGCGACGGCGCTGCGACGGCGCTGCGACAGCGACGAGTTTCCATCTAAGGTCAAATCGCGGCATTTTTCACTTTTGGAACGAAAAGTTGCTTCTCGTGAGCTCAGCGTTTGACCAAATGTTTTGGTTTTTCTGCTTCGCTTTTGGCCAGTCTTTTTTTTTGGCCCAAAAGCGAGAATGCCGCCAAAGTTGGGCAGTCGAGAATACTAAACGACAACAGCTGCCAATTATTAGGTGCTTTAATGTCTTGAATTCGTAACTTGGCCAGAAGTAGGTGTAGTGGCACTCGAGTAATGGTGATGGACCACATTGCGTATACGTGATATTGCATGATTACATCAGGGAGATTAACATTATTTCAATACTTTTTTAAAAGCTTTTCATATATTTACAGAGAAGTTTCTTGGAAAATTATAACTCATAAGTATTAATGATTAACTTAAAGAGTAAGGAAAATGAATAAAAAAATAAGAATATTAAATAAATAAATATATGGTAATGCTTATAAACATGTTTCTTGATATTACCAGCAAATAATTAAATACAAATAAATTAACTAGTAACATGTAATAAAAAATATATAATACATATATCACACAAACAAAATGAAAAATAAACATTATATTACACGATTAACTTAAACAATAAGACTTTTAGCAATTGCAAAAATCACAAAACTATTAAAATATTCACCCCTTACTCCGATCACAAAGATTATTAATTTTATTTAATTAAATTAAATTTATTTTCACTTGATCTTTACATGGTTTGCCATTGGAATCGATTGGGGAGATGTGTTGGGAGCTTTGCTGATGGACACTACTAATGCTACTTATTTGGTTTTCATTTTCATTTCATTTTATTTTCATTATCGTTTTCCCTCGACTCTTTCTCCTCGATCCGAGCTTAGTAGAAGACGTAATTGGAGTACGTAATTAGCTTAATGTACAAACAATGCCATAGAAACACATACAATATACACACGGTCTGAGTAGGGGGTTGCTAGTTGCGGGGCCTGATCTGGAGCTGCATCGAAATGATATATCTATATATCTCAGTGTGGCTGTTGTGGCTGCCTTACGGTAGGGGGATTAGTACACGGAACTACAATCTGCGGGGATATGTTAGGTTGCTTAGACTAGATTTGATTCGACTGACACTGGGGCTCTATGCGTATAATCTGACATTTACAAATTCCTTTGCCGGGTGGTAGTGTTGGGCGCGGCCCACGAGTGAGTGAACCAGAGATGAACAGAAATGAACAGTGAACATTTGTTCGTTTACCTATTCATTTGCTCAAAAGTGAACCTAAACGAGGTGTTCACTTTACTGAATGACCAGTAATTAACCTTTGTTTATTTGTTCATTGGTTCACTCAGTCAGAGGGTACTCCAAACACTACTGGGTAGTGCGTTTAAACATATACTTGGATTCGCTCTTGGCTGCTTAAGACTCTATTTACAATTTGTATTTATAGTATAGCTGGGAGCAGTTAGCCTTTCTCCCTGACTTGGCTTACTGTTGCTGCTGCTGTGGCTGTTGTTGCTGCTGCTGCTGCTGCTGCTGCGGGGGCAGGAGTTGCATGGGCGACATCACTATGATGTTGGTGGCTCCACTGGCGGCCTGGCCGTAGTCCAGTGGCTTCTGCATCGCTTCCACGTCAAGATCGGAGGTCCGTGTGATCACACAGTACTGGTTGCCATTATACGTAACGATGGGCATCCCTGCGTGCTGTATGTTGCCGGCGTGCTCGCTCAGCTGGGCCTGCATGTAGGTGGCAGCCGTTGGGGAGTTGGCGATGATGTGCGACACCGGCACCGCCACCTGGATACGCGGGGAGAGGGGAGACACGAGGGAAGGGTGACAGAATACAGAATACTATACAGAATGCGGAATACGGTAGAGCTACATGGGTCAAGGTGTTCAATGTTGCTGTGGCTGTTTGCTGTTGGTGTTGCTGTTCTGTTCTGTTGATGTTCTGGTGGTTAATAGGTAGTTACTTCTTGGCCCGGCTGCTGGTTGCTGTGGTTGTTGCTGTGGTTGCTACTACTATTGTTATTGTACATAGGCGCACTGGTCTGTTGCTGTTGCTGTTGCTGCTGTTGCTGTTGCTGTTGCAGGTGCTTTCTGGCTGCCTTCTTGCCGTGTGCCACGTGTTGCTGCTGCTGCTGTTGTTGCTGTTGTTGCTGCTGCTGCTGTTGCTGCTGGTGGCTGGCGTTGAGTATCATCTGATTTTGTATGATTATCTTCTGCTTGCGTGCTTGGGCCTCCATTTGTATCTGGTTCTGGTTGGCGTCCATCTGGTAGCTGCGATTACTGTTGCCGGCCTTAGCAATGACTCCTGCCGCCGCCGCCGCCGCCACTGCTGCTGGTTTTGTTGACTCTACGACTAGCCGTTCCGGCTGTCAATACTAGACCATGAAATAAATCAAGAGAACAAGAATTAAATCCACTCCTTGGAACTGCAAAGATATCCGCCTGGTTCCGTGTTGCCAGGAGGCTCTACCGACATCTTCTCACCTCCAGATGACTCTTGGCATGGATGGACCACTCGTCCCGACTCGAGAACATCCGGCCGCACAGCTCGCATGTCCATGAGAGCTGTTGCTGGTGGTGCGGGATGATGATCCCGGGAATCGCCGCCGGCGCCCCTTGGGCGGACTGTACGATGATATTCTGGGCGGCCACCTGCACCGCCTGCTGCTGCAGCTGCAGCTCCAGGCTCTGCTTGTTGTCCTCCGGCGGCGGATCCGGTTGCTCCTTCTTCTTCACCATATTGTTCAGCCGCTTTCCCAGCGGAGCAATGTTCGTGGGTGTCACGTGCTTAAATTTGTTCATGTGGATCACCAGCTTGTCCCTGCGGGCGAACGCCTTATTGCACACCTGCAAAATGGAATGGAATCGAAGGGGATTGGTTAGAGATTGGGACACACCGAAGATGGCCATGGGCCACCAGGGACTCGAGGGCAGCTTATACTTCACAAATATAGGGCTTCTCGCCGGTGTGGATGCGCATGTGGATGGTCAGCTTGTCCTTGCGGGCGAGTCCTTTGCCGCACACCGTGCACTCAAATGCCTTGTTGGTGGCTGGAAAAAGATTTTTGAAGATTACGAGTTAGCATTAACGTGAACCATATTTAAATTTAATGCAAAATTTTTACTCACACTTCGAGGGATTGGTTTTGCGCACCCCCGAGGAGGCCTGCTGCACCTGTTGCAGCGCCTTCAGCCGGCTGGCGGGGTGCATCGAACCGCCCTCGACGTACGGCTCTGTGAAGGGAATGAGGTTCGGCTTGGGTATATTGTAGGTGAGCTGCTCGGCCGCCGACCAGGTGCCGAGACTCTGCAGCACCCGGACGCCGCCCTCGAAGCCCATGCCGTCGTCGGGAACGGTGAAGGTGCTCTCACCGGCTGCCGCCGCTGCCACTGCGCTCGAGGAACTGATCTGCGGCACCTTGATTGTGGCCGCATAGTGTTGCTGCTGCTGTTGCTGTTGTTGCTGCTGCTGTTGTTGCTGCTGCTGCTGTTGCTGTTGCTGCTGCATGTTGCCGTTGTTCTGTTGGTTATTGTTGTTGTTGGCCGTGGTGGGGGAGCCCTGTTGCTGGGAGGACTGCTGCTGCTTGAACTGAATGGCCGCCTGGGCCATCTGCTGCTGCACGGCCATATGGGCCTCGAGATATGCGTTCTTCTGGGCCACCGTCATCTTGTCCATGTTAACGGCGCCGCTCTGGGGAAGAGGATTGGGGAACGGGTGAAATCGTATGGAATTAAGTGGAATGAAACGGCGGGGAAGTATTTTAAGGGAAGTAATACCCCCTAGAGGAACAGATTTGTAAATCTTAGGGATTATTATATAGCACTTTGGAAACATATTAATCAATTGGATAAATTCTTGTTTTTCTTTGAAATCGGTTTAAAACTATGTATACATCACAGTACTCCCTTTGAGGAGAGAGTTCTGATCTAGCAAGATCCTACTTAAGAAGAGAATTCTGATTTATTAAGATCCTACTTACATAATATAGTTCCATAGTTGCACTTTTGAAATTCACGATAGTTGGGTTTACTATTGCACAGCACACTTCTAAGCGAAAAAATCTGTATAAGTCAGGAGCAGGACAGATAAAATGAATCACAATTCTAAATAGGTTTTAATGAACTTCCTACTTTACTATGCAGTTGTTTGCCGGCTCTAGGCTCCAGTTCAAACTTAAGATCAAAGGTCACCATTAAGTTGTTTATATAATTGAACACTATTTAAGGTAAAATATATTCCCAAGATCTCTATCAGTGCAAGGGTATTTAAGTCACCGTCTTCTCCCTTCGCTGCCTGTGCCATTCCCATTACGTTCCCGGAACCCAAGCAATGCCACCCCTAACAAACGAGCGCTGGAACTGTAAACTGTGGGGGAGTGTATTGTGCCGTGTGTGTTGGTTGTGCGTGTGTTGTGCGAGTGTTGCGAAATTTCGTCGACGTCAGCGTCGTCGCTGGCCGAGGCAGCGACTGAGGCAGAGGAAGAGCCCAGCGGCATCCACCCCCCTTGCGGAAAAGCACTCGACTCTCGGACTCGACTCGACTCAGTGCGGCCTGCCCTTGCGCAAAAATTTGTGACTTGAGCTTTTGGCCGCTGTCGAAGTCGAAGCCGAAGCCATCCCCCTTTTGTGGGCGTAGGGTTGCCACCCCCTTGTGGTTGTGTGTGTATGCCGGCCGCTTCTTCCTCTTCCGCTTATTCGGGCTTCCTCTTTCTCTTGGCTCTTGCCTCTCGCCCCTAGTCTTTTCTGGACCTGGGGTTTGGGGCTTTTCCGTGTCTGCCCGGATTTATTTTTAAGCGCGCTATATTTAACGCACAATTCGGGCTTTGCTTTACTATTTTTGGTCAGCACTTTGGGGGTAAACTTGTCACACACGATTTCTTGTCACTTTTTAGCCACTTTTTGCACAGCCTTTTTTTTGGCACTTCCTTAACCCACCACCCCCCAGGTTTTTTTTTTAATATATCGCTTGGCCATTGACATTTGCTTGCGCCCTTTTCACTGCCATTTGGTGGGCTTTCACCGTGTTTTTCCCGAGTCTTTTCTACCGTTTTTCCTGGCGCTGCCGCTTACCACACTTGAAAATCAATACGAAATGGCCGCTGACTGCTGACTCCGCTCCGCTTTTCCGATTTTCCGCTTTTCCTCGACGCGAATTCGGTGGAAATGCTGAGCCGCCAAGGATTCGCCGTCGTCTACTTCCCAGCGCCTATTGTTTGTGTATGTATTGCGAAACCGATTCAATTCTCTTTCAGTTCTGTTCAGTTCCGACTCGACGTCGACCGCGACTGCGACGCCGGCTGCGCAGTCGCTGGCGAAAGCTTCGGCGTCTATTATTTTGAGTAATTATTTGTTATTTTCAGAAGAACCCCGCACCCAGGACGCAGGACACGAGCGGCGCTAAGCGGTGGCGGCGAAATCACCGGACAGATACCGACTGCCTGCCTGGAGGACGGCCATAAAAAACAACAAAAGCAAAAAACGCGGAAGAAAAGCCGCAGAAATCGCACGTATCGGAAGGGGAACGGGTGGGAAGTGGCCCGTAGAAAGCGTTGCATAGCGCACGGCGTGCGGAGAGCTTTTGCTCTCACCATCATCTTTCCCACTCCCACCGGTTCCGGGGGTGGTTGCTGGAACGGTCTGGCATTGAAACACGCGCCCGCAACAACAACTTTTCGCAATCTCAATTGCTGAGGTGGCGGCTTTTAGGGTCACCGTGATTTGGGGACCGGCGAAATCTAGAAGGGATGAATACAGGATATGGGACGTAGGATACAGGATAGGATAGGATAATCTGGAATTTAAGAAATATTTTTCGCAATACAAAAAACTTCTTTAAATTATTTTATTAAACTACATATCTTACAATATTCTTATTTGACATATTTTTTAACCAATTTTGAACAAAAATCGCATCGTCATCATTAAAAGTTAATTTAAATAATCAGGTAGAAATCATTGTTTTATTAATTAAATTAAAAATTTAAAAAAAAGGTTCATAAGTATGCTAAAATGTGTTAACATTTCACCAAAAATTTAAAAATATTAATAAATTAAATAAAAAATTATACAAAATAATACTAAAAGTTTAATCTTTGAATAAACTTAAAATAGGTAACATTAAAAATATTTAAATGTCTATTTGTATTTATTTTCCCTCTTAGGCCACTGTGCATAAGAAAGGCGTTCGTTAGCTTAGCCTAGTTCGGGACAATCACCTGTCAGGTGTCTTGGAAGACGGAACTAAACTGCCTGAACTTCCGCTTTTTTTCGCTTTTAGATATGACGCCTGTCCGGCTAATAAGCATACGCTACGTATACTTAATTTATGACTCCTTCAAATTCGCTAGGATCACAAAAACAGAAAGTAATACTTCTCTTCTCTATAGGTTCCGTTTTACGTTCTGTCAACAGTTGAAATTTACACTGCATTATAATGTTTATTAAAATGATTTATTATAATTATTTTGTAATTTATTGTATTCCTGTTATTAAATAAACCTTACCTTTAACCTAATTAACACCAATAAAATGGCTGAAATTAATTACATTTGCAAATCCGTTCAATCGACCCCGAAATATCTCCATAATTGGGCTAACTGCAACCACTTTGCATGGCTTAAAAGTATGCCAAATACAAGGCTTACTTTGGCCCACAAATTATATTTGGGATTCCATTGTTTGTTCTATTTTTCTTCGTTTTTTTATTGAGACACTTCAAAGGGAGGGAAAAAACTTGGCCTATGTTTGTGCAATAGGGCCAAAAGCTGTTGCTGCCGTGGCTGTTGCTCCTGTTGATGTCGCTGCACTTTCCGGGTGGAAAAAACTGCAGGGCGAGCAGCTGAACTCCTCCTTTCGAATTCTGCGAGTGCGCATTCGAAGGTGTTGCTGTAGGTGGTGACGATGCAGTGGTTTGTATTGCCGCTGGGATGCTGCAAAAATTGCGCGAATTTGGGGCCATTTTTTCTATGCTTCAATAAACAAACGGTGTGTGGCAACAGGTGCAAAGGTCAAATGAGCTTATTCGGCGGGAGCTTCTTCGGCAGCAGGTGCCTCCTCTGCCGGCTGCGCCGTTTCTTGTGGTGCTGGCTCTGGCTCAGCAGCTGGAGGTGGAGCAGCTTCTTCAGCAGCTGCTGGTGGAGCAGCTTCTTCACTGGACTCATCTTGCATTGGTGGCGGTGGAGCATCTTGGGCACTATGGTCCGACTCCACATCCGAGACACTAGGCCCGCCCTCCACCTCACCCTCGAGTTCAACGTCGTGTCCCTCCTTGGACTCCTGCTCCTCTTCGGGCTGAATCTCCTCGTACACAACCACCTCCCTCCAGAGAATCTCCTCATCCACACAGACCTCTTCAACGTCATGCGGCTCCACGCGTTTATTGAGATCCAATTCCGAAATGCAGGGCGCCGACCTCTCAAATCCTCCGCAGGTAACACACGACGAGCTGGATAGCAGCATGGAGGAGTGCGGGGAGGTGGACGACAGAGGAGAGCTGCTGCTCTCGGTCTTCTTTGGGCGGGGCGGCACACCCGCCACACTCGGCTTGGGGGCATAGGTCATCGTCGTTTGCTGCGACTTTTCTTGGATGCCCGTCTCAGGGCGCACCTGACACTGGTTGGTGATCTGCGGTACCGTTGGATTGCTCCGCACCAAATAATCGGACACGCGCACCTTCCAGTTCTCCTGGCTGCAATCCGCGTTCTGGAGAATGTCGTAGATCTCCTCGATCAGGGGCTTCAGCATCGGGCGGGTGCAGAAGTTATTCCGATCGAACATCTGATGGGGCTCATGGATGTCTATTGGAAATTAAAATAAAATTCTGTGTAGAAAACTAAATATCCTTTCCACTTACAATTCGGAAAAATAAAGTTAATCTCGCGAGACACGCAGCTGCTGTTTTTGGTAACATGAATATTCCGCTCTAGATCCGAACATGAACCGCTAAAGATTTAATCTTCTCTTAGGAGAAGTCAAAGGACAAACTCAGAGCGAACTTACAAGTAACAAATCATGATATTCAGCAGATCCTGGACGGCATTCTCTTTGGTTACAATAAAGGCCTCCGAGACCCCTTTGGAGAGAAGAATCACCTCCAGCATGAAGCCCTTCTCATCGGCATAGTCGGCGTAAAACTCGGCCGCCAATTCCGGTGAAAAAGAAAGCTTGCGATTTCCCTGCAGCTGGAATCCCTCGGACAGCAGCTTGAGGAGTATTGGCCGCCGCTTGTGCATGTAATCCGGTTTGATGATGATCAGTGTGTTCTCAAACATTTTGAGTAAGAAATATACGAGTCTCGGGGAATATTCAATGAACTGCTGCTTTGTTTATGTTTCAATTTTCTTTATGATTTATATAAGATCAATGTTCGTATTTTACACAGTTTTCTTTAATATACTTAAGCTACACACACTGCTTAACTGACTGGCATACAAAGTTAGTGGCTTTTGATTTCGCTAATTTGTATATGGGTTTAGGGTTACTGCTTAGGGTTAGTTCTAGTTTCAGTTAAGTTTCACTTTTTTCAGCCCGGTTCCATCGAGTGCGTTTATAAAATCAGTTTCATCACAAATTCTCCTAGCAAATTTAGAGCCAAAACTGGGTACGGAAACAAAAGTAAGTAATGGTCGTTCATTTACAGTAAATCGTTAAAGAATGTATAAACAGATATATGTAAAGGTATATGCGATATATAAAGCGTGGGCCGCATCCTCCTTCTCATCCTAATCCCTCTACTCCTCGACTTTTGCACGCATCACAACAAATCACTCAATTGAACGACGATCTTAGGCTGTAAATATATATAAGCATACAGATTTAAAGAGAGGTTTAATGGCTTAAAGGCTTTTCGTTTACCTGTAAGTCTGGCAAAGGCCAGCGAAGACTTCTCGCTGTCAAAGCACTTGCCAATCTCGGCACACACGTGAGATTGGTCCACATAGGATCGCTTGGCCAGGTTCTTGATGCTGTTGCCATAAATGGATATCATCTGAGAGCACTGCGCAGAGCAAGAAAGGGATTTCATTAATCAAACGGAATCATAATTTAATGCGTGGTTTCCGCTTACGATCTTGTAGTACTTGGCTGGCAAGTTCTCGCAGGCCGTCGATGTCATCTGCAGGGCTGTGGCGTCCTTGTTCTCCTCCTCGCGCAGGAATGGCAACAGAACCTGAGTGACGCCGTGACAGACGCCGCATTCCACTACCTCATCGGTGATCGCCATGCTGAAGCAGAGCTGCAGCTTCTGGCAAACCTCCTTGGGCGGCACCTTGCTCAGCAGGTCGATCACCGCGGAGGCGTAACCTTCGACAAAGGTGTCGCACTGCTTGCGGATGGTGGCTGGCAGGCGGTTGCACACCGCCAAAATTGCCCGCTTGATGTCATCCTGCTCAGTCTTGTTCTTCAGGTCGGCCTCCATCTTGGTCATGATGAACTCGCACAACACGCAAGTGGGCGGTTCCTTGATCTTTGCCAGCTGGTCGTCCTTGCGGGGCAGAGCAATCACATCGTATTTCAAGGCCTCGTCCACTTCCACTGTCATATTGAAGCGTGATTTAAATTCGAGTAAAGGGGAAGGAACAGCTCGGATACTTACAGTCATCCATGTCGGCGATCAGGCAGAGTCCCAGCTCGGTGCAGATCAGCTTGGGATCCATCTCCTTGAGCAGCAGATCGGCAATGGTGTCGCCGTACTTCTCAACAATCTTATGACACTTGCCCGACACGGGCTTTCTCAACTTGTCGCAGTCCTGATCCAGGATCTTCTTGATGCTCTCCCGCGTGGGATGCTTGCCCATCTTCTTCTCGACAGTCTTCACCAGCTCCTCGCAGATCAAGCAATTGGGTGCGGCGCTGAAGCCCTCGTCGAAGGCGAGCTGAGGGGGCAGTTCGTCCAGGGTCTCGATGTCGTTGAAGTGGTCGCCCTCCTCTTCGCTGCTGGAGGTGTCCTCGCCATCAACGTCATCCTCCAGACTAATGCCCATGTCGGCGAGCGTGTCCTTCGACTTGGCACAGAGTTTCAGTTGCACGCAGATCTCCTGGGGCTTGAAGTCGGTGATGAGCATATCGATCAGCTCGTTGGAGTAGGTGTTCACAAAGTCCACACACTCGTCCTTCAGCTTGTTGCTCAGATGGGCGCACAGACCATCCAGAACCTTCTTGATGTTGTCCTAAGGGGAGGAAAAATTCAACTAAGTACGCAGAAAATCCCTAAGTTAGAATCCGAACCCACCTTGGACTTGTTGTCACGGATCTTGGCCTGGGCCTGCTCCACGGCGAACAGGCACAACGGGCAGGTGGGTGCATCCTGCTCATCGTTGGCGGGCTTTGGCGACGGGTGGAACACCTCGACGTCCTCGCTCTTGGGCAGATTGTGTGGGCACATCTGCATAATGGGGCACACGCTGCGCGGGTTGAGTCCCTGGACGAGCAGCGCAATCACTGCATCGCCGTACATCTCCACAAAGTTGCGGCACTGTCCAGCCACACCCTGGGGCAGTTTGCTGCAAATGTTCTCCACGGTGTGCTTGATCTCGTCATCGGTGGCCGGAGTGGCCAACGTCTCCTGGATGAAGTGCAGCAGGTACTCGCAAATGGTGCAAAGCTCGCCACCGTTAACCAGCGCTCCGGGGTTCTGGGCACCCATGAGGTGATCGATCGGCAGCTGCATGTCCTGGATCTGCTGCTGGGTGAACTTGGGCTCGTTGGCACCCAGCTGCTTCCGCTCGTGCTTCTCCAGCTTCTCGATCGTGATTTTCACCTGGGCGGGTTCAATGACGGGCAGCAGCGGCATAATGGGAACATCCTGACTCGCGGAGGCAGAGTTCCTCTGGCAAATGCCAATCATGACACAGGCTCCGTTGGCGTCCAGCTTGTTGGTCAACGTCTGGTAGATCACGTCGTAGTACTGGTCCACAATGCTGATGCACTCGTCCTTGAAGCCGCGCGACTGCTTGCAGAATCCTTCCAGAACCTGCTTGAACTCCGTCTCCGTGGTGTTGGCCACCAGGACGTCGCGCAGGTGCTTCACCAACTGCTCGCACAGCTCACAGGGAATGTCATCGCCGGCATCCAGAGCAACCAAAGCCTCTTCGGGCTGCTTGTCCTCCTCGTGCTGGTGGTACTTGGAGGCGCACACTCCCGACACATGGCAGACGGCATCGGTATCCAAGTGCTTGCTGAGATGCTCGTAAATATCGTTGAAGTAGGTCAGCACGATGTTGGCACAGGCATCCGAGAAACTGGAGAGGGAGCCACACACATGGAGGAACTGCTCCACCATGTCATCCCGATTGTATGCCGCGAATTTGGAGTGCATCATGCGGGAGAGTAGGTTGCAGTTGCCGCAGGACAGTTGATTTGGCTTCAGGGACACGTCGGTCTCCTCGGAGCTGTCGGCGACATCGTCCTCCTTGAGAGTACCGTCGAGGGCCGCCTGGTATGCATTCTTCATTAGTTCATCGATGCGGGCGCTGTTGCAAAGTCCGGCCACAGAACAAACTTGCTGAAGGTTTGGAAAAATGAGCTTGGGATAAAACAGTTGAACTCCTGCTCGAAGTACTCACGTCTGGGTTCATTTGGGAAGCCAAGGCCTCGACCAGCTCGGGCAGGAAATCGTCGGCCATCTTGATGCACTCCTTCTGAACAACCTTAACCGGCAGCAGCTTGCAGGAGCCTTCAAAGACCTCCTTTAGCTCCTCCTCGGTCTCGTTGCTCTTCAGCTGGTCGCGGGCCTGCGTGACCATGTCCTTGCATATCTGACAAATCGAGTCCGTATCGACGGGCACCTCGCGAGTCTCCCACACGGTTTGGATACAATGGCGGGTGGCACGGCATTCCTTGGAGTTGCTAGAAATGAGACACACATTTAATGATAATAATAAGCCGGAGCAGGGGCATAAGCTGACGATGCAGAAACCCTAAGACTATAGATCAAATGACCCGCATTCGTAATCGCCTGACCAAGGCGAAACAGACACAGTCAGCAGCGATCAGGGTCCACTAAGAAGCCGCAGAAACCACTGAACCCAGAGTGGCGTTGTTCCTCTTTCGGTTGAATGCACCCGCAGCTCACATGATTATGCTGGATAAGGGTACGCCGTTTTGGGTAAATACATTATAATACATAAGCAATTCTTATATGAATCATGATTTTTATGGTAAATCATGACTTTGTGGGGAAGGAAGGCAGGATTTTGTATTGGTAAAAGAATTATTATGAGTCCATATTACGAACCCCCTCGTACATATATTATTTATTCAATATTAATTCAATTTAAGTAATTCGCTCCGCTGTACATATTGCTCTTGCCTAAAAGGTGCTAATTTTTACAAACATCAGCCCGTCTGTTGGAAGCACTCAGTGAATGCCAAACAAAAGCGTCTAGAAGGCAAAGAAAACGGCAATGATAAGCACGGAAATAAATAAACACATACATATCTGGACATATCCACGTATAAATATATTTATATATTATACAGATGTCTGCGCACTCACAGATATTGTTTTTAAAAATTTCACAGCAATGGCGACGTTTTGAATTTTTGAGGCTCTGCAATTTTTTGCCGTTAATTGACAAACAAAGAAACAGTTAAGAGGCAGTGGGAACGGAGCGCATTTTCCTTGGCGTTTAAAAATAAATCAATCAATAAACAAAGGAATTATGACCACCGATAAGAGCAAAGTTTTCAGTTGCCTATGGGTTTTATTTTGCAAATAAGTACGACTGAAGATGAAGTTAATCTCGGTTGGAAAAGTCAACAAAGGAATCTATTTTTTTGAACTATTTCTATACGTTAAAATATTTGTTCTCAAAATGATAAGTGAGAGTTTTAAAGCTTGAAAAATTGTTATTAATCATAATTATATCTTAAAGCATATTTATGTACATTTTTATGTTAAAGAACGCCATCATTAATAATCCGGTAATATAAACAATTTTTTTTTATTTTCTTTTAACTACATATATCAGAAAAAGTCGGGTTTAAATATGAATGGTTCCCCTTTATGTGCGATGTGGGATTAGTCAGAATCTGTTGATAAGGAACTTTTCGTGATGATAAATGCCTCGATTATGACCGTCATTTGCGGTGCAGGGAAGAAAAGCGAAAGGGAGGCTCGGATCACAGCGAGTGTAAAACGATCTGGGCTTTGGGATTACTCATCCAAATAATACTCATGCTGTCAAAGCTTCCCCCTAAAAAGCGATTAACTTAGCTTGTCAGCTGTCGGGGCATTTGGTCGGCATTCTGATAATTTAATTTAAACCGAAACTAAAAGCAACGGAATGCACAGAATAGGGACGAGCTAAGAAAAAGGGAATGCAAAAAAATATGCACCGGGAGAAAAAAAATTATTGAAATTTCTTGGTAATTTTGTGAAATTTGATTTACAAAGAAACTTCTTCTAAAGTTAGTTTACGAGTAAAATTTAAAATTGATTTAATTTCAATATCGAAACTCTAAATTGTATAATAATTATTATTCTATTCATTTGTAGTTTTACAATATATAAGAATTAAATAAGATTTTCAAACTTGTTTAAAATCTTCAAACTAAATGTATACACAACTGATATATTTCTATTTCTATAAGAAATGTAAATAAATAGTGTACAATACTAATAATTAAGCAAATAAAGTGAAAAGACAAACATTAATTACAGATAGCTGATCTGTACACTTTTATCAACCTTAAAATAGAATTCACCGATTGACTATGTTTTTAAATAATATTAAAATTAGAATAGTTACAAGACAAGTTTGAAAACAAAAAACGAAACCGTATAGAAACATGAAGCTTGTTATCAGTTGAAAAATGGGAACAGAAGTCAATCGTTTCGCCCTGTGTATCCGCAAAAAGAGGACGCAATTGGAGCGTCGCCTAGTCCTAAGTTTGCAATAACAGGGGTTATCGCTTGATAGAGCTATAAAGACGATTCGAGTCGAAAGATAGTCTTATCGACAGGGAAAACACAACAACAAAAGCGCAAAAAGGTTGAACAAGAGAAGAAAAACTGAGAAAAATGTGGGGTTAAAGGGGTTAACTGTTATTTTTTTTAGATCTCTCCCTATCTTCTAGAATTTTTCCTCGTACGTCCGATGACCAAGCGTTTTTCCGACTCACCTGAGGTTGTCGCACCAATACGAGGGTCCCCAGGTGCATTTGCTGGATCCCACAAGGGGCGTGGCAGCGGCGAAGCAGCCTGTGGAGAATACAAAAACAAAGCGCCGAGATGAATAGTGTCGAATGACGAATGAAGAGTGACGAATGGGGTGCACAGTGCAAATACGCAATAAGCTGTGACTAAATAGTTTTCCCCATTCCCTTTCGGCACTTACCGAAGACACAGAAGAGTGCCAAAGTGGCCAGCAGGCCAGCGCGTTGCATCTTCTCGGCTTTAAGTTTTGTCGGGGCAGAAAATCGGCGGAGCTAGTTCTAATCACGGGTTTATATCTGGACGAAGCGAAGAATGCAATTGCAAATATTGCAGCGAACAAAAGTTGAGTTGTTAATTTTTAGGGATTTCGATATTTTTTCCTAGAGATGACATATTTATATCACGATTTCTTGATTGCCAAAATATCGATATTGCGATATTTTTATTTGATATTTTTCGATTTTTTTTTACAATCCGCAAGGGTAAAAAAAAAAATAAACTACACGGTATCTAGCTAGTAAAACAGCGTTCCAAATCAGGGAGTGAAAACGAGAGGGAAATAACTTAGAACAGCCTGTTTGTGAGGTCTGTTTTGAAGGGCGGGATCCAGTTTAGATTCGAAAATACTAGAGAGTTGTATGGCGTTAGGAGATTATTTCATGGCGGGGTGCGGAAAGAATACAAATTTTAATAAAGCCGACTGTTTGTCTCTCGCTATGCCTTCACACATTTCAAAGTATGGATCGCATTCCAATAGCATTGGAGCATTGGAGCAGAAACGAATCATCGAAAGATGAACGTTCTTTAAAATATTGCCTGTTGTCAGCAAAGTATGACCACATCAATTAGCATATAAAAATGGCAAACAACAAATGGAAAGAGTGGCCACACTTTAAAAGAATAAACATTTTTCGCGAACTTATTTAAGAGTCATCTTTAATATATTCGAATCGCAGCAGTCACAACCATGGAAGTGTGAGTAAATCTAAAATCACAGCTGGGTAATGTTTGAAAACACAATTTATTTCATTTCAGTCAAATCTGTCGCGCTTGCTTGGGAACTTCACCAGTAATGATCAACATATTCGACAACGCTCCAGGACTAGAGATCTCCATCGCCGATTTGATCACTCAATGCACTTCCTATGACATTTCTAAAGGCGATCACTACCCCGAAAACATCTGCGAATCTTGCCTGCAATGTGCACAAGTCGCCTTTGAGATACGGCAAACAATAGAGAAGAGCCACCGGATCTACCTCAAGTTGAAAAAAACTGAGGATCTACCCACCAAGAAAAAAGAACATCTGCAGAAACATATTCGGATTTATGGTAGAGATCGACCACACAAGTGTTCCCACTGCTCAAAGTCGTTCTCCGACAGCAGTAATCTGGTAAGACACATTCGATCTCACACTGGAGAGAGACCGTACAAGTGTTCCCACTGCTCAAAGTCGTTTTCCGAGAAGAGTACTCTGAATGCACATATCCGACTTCACACCGGAGAAAGACCACACAAGTGTTGCCACTGCTCAAAATTGTTTATCAAAAAAAGTGCTCTGGAGAAACACATTCGAACTCACACTGGAGAGAGACCGTACAAGTGTTCCCACTGCTCAAAATCGTTTACCAACGGAAGTGTTCTCAAAGCACACATTCGAACTCACACTGGAGAGCGACCATACAAGTGTTCCCACTGCTCAAAATCGTATTACAATAAAAATACTCTGAATACACACATTCTAACTCACACTGGAGAACGACCTTACAAGTGTTCTCACTGCTCAAAATCGTTTGCCGTGAAAACTAATCTGCAGAGACACATCAGTATTCACACCGGAGAAAGACCCCACAAGTGTTCCCACTGCTCAAAATCGTTTTGCCATTTAAGTACTCTGGAGGTACACATTCGAACTCACACTGGAGAGAGACCGTACAAGTGTTCTCACTGCTTAAAATCATTTTCTACTCAATTTCATCTTAATAGGCACATGCGAGCTCACACTGGAGAGAAACCATACAAGTGTTCCCACTGCTCCAAATTGTTTTCCGAGAAGAATATTCTGAATGCACATATCCGAACTCACACCGGAGAGAGACCGTACAAGTGTTCCCACTGCTCAAAGTCGTTTATTGGGAAATCTAATCTGGTGTCACACATTCGAACTCACACTGGAGAACGACCGTTCAAGTGTTCCCACTGCTCAAAATCGTTTTCGTTGAAAGCTACTCTTAATATTCACACTCGGATTCACACGGGAGACCAACCATACAAATGCTCCCACTGTTCAAAATCGTTTTCCTTGAAAACTCAATTGCAGAGGCACAACCGTACCCACACCGGAGAAAGACCACACAAGTGTTCCAACTGCCCAAAATCGTTTTCCCATAAAAGTACTCTGGTATCACACATTCGAACTCACACCGGAGAAAGACCATACAAGTGTTCTCACTGCTCAAAGGTGTTTTCCGAGAAAGGTGCTCTGGTGAAACACATTCGAACTCACACTGGAGAGAGACCGTACAAGTGTTCTCACTGCTCAAAGTCGTTTTCTCGTACAGGCGGTCTTAGGAGACACATTCGCATTCACACTGGATAGCGACTATATACATAAGGAACACTGCTAAAAACTATTAGAAACATGTATGTAACTGTTTTTTAATTAAGATACTGCAACGCTTACAGTCAGTGTTATGATAACTGGACGTCAACTTACTCAAACAAATATTTTCTTAATAAACAAGGAGTGCAAAAATACATGTACATTTATTCCGCTCTCATTACATTTTGTTTGCTTTCCCTTCTTCATAGGCTTCTTTAAGATAAACTCCAAACACTTCACGTGCAGCAATATTTTTTTTTTGAACATTCACGGATTGTAAATATTGGATCAATACAAAGGCAAATCTTTATTGTTTTCTTTTTTTATATTTTGTAGATACAGTTTCTGAAAAAGTTTACTTTTGTTTCTAAAACACGTAGAAACCAGAGAAAACACAGGCTGAATTTCTGGATATAATATATTTTCGTGTAAGTAAGCAACAATAGTATATTAAATTTCTTGGTATTTCAATTGAATATTTAGGTTACAAGAGCATTCATTATAGAAATTTGTATGAGTTTTTGCTCGATTATATTGGATGCTAAGCTTTATATGTTTGCTCTATGCAGGCATTGATTATATACTCGATTAAAAACACTCTGAAATTTAAGATACTTTTTTATGGGGCTTTGTGAAGTGTGCCTGTCAATAAATGCAAAACCTACAAATGGTTTACAGTCATTCAGATAAATATAAATTGCAATGTGCTATTGTTGATTTTAGGTTAATTGTGACATAGGTTATTAAATAAGCATTAAACTATTGACTTAGAGATTAAATTATAGAAAATAATAGTTCAGGCGTCACTGAACAAAACCTGACGGCAGGCAGGCTAGCACGCTGGTTCTCTAGTTTTGGAATATCGTTCGTTTGAAGTCGATATAGTCCAGGGCATCTTGATGGGCTGGCCAAATCGAGGTTCCTGGAAGGGTTTCATGCGTTGCACACAATAGTCCGCCCTGTCCTTGGTGGGGTTCTGCAATAGGAAAGCCAAATGGTTAACGAGGGAATCTATTTGCAAGTTAATGATTAGTCTTACGCAGTAGAGCTCTTCCTTGGTGAGGTAGGGGCAGTCGGCGGCAGTGATGGCGTGAATCGTGGCGATCGTCATAGGATGGCACTTTCTCCGTTTCTTGGGAAATCATAATCGCAATGTATTCCTGCAGGGAGACATAGCTGTCGCGTGTATTATCCACCACATCGAGTATGGCCCCGAACTCTGGATCGGGCTGGATCTCCTCAACCATGGGCAGATAGTAACTGAGGGCGCGCAGGACTTCAACTTCTGGTGGTTGAGCTTTCCGTTCTTATCCTTATCAAAGTGCTTGAACAACATGAGCCTCAGCGAGTCCTCGGAGCCGCTCTTGTCGAACTGGGGGATACCGGCAGATCTGCAGCACATCCAGGATGCTCAAGTCCACAAATCTGCCGTGCTTGGCATCATAGATATCCGTACCCCGGATAAAATCAGCGTAGGACAGCAGATAGACTCCTCAAGCCAAGGTGCCGTGCAGACCAATACCGAGATGTGGCCCTCATCGAAATACTTCAGTATTTGTCGGTCTGTGCATGACCAGGCCGTAAGAAAAAGAGGTCCACCAACTGCTTGTTTCATATTGGCCAACCCGAAGGCATTTGAGTCCTTGGGCAGGAACACGACACTGGTGCCGTTTTGGTGGCCAGTTCGCGGATGACGTTTGCAGTTTGTACCATCTGCAGACACTTCTGGTAGCAGAACTGATCCATGTCAGCAATCTGCTGCAGCGGCTTTTCATACTTGATGCCCACTAAGTTGGTGTCCAGCGGAACGGGCCGGAACCGGTAGTGCTGCGGCTGCAGGTTATTAGCCTTAATATCCATAGCGGCGCAGTAGATCAACACTATTCCCGTTTCTAATCCGTTCGAATTCATTTCAGTATCATTTTATAAAGTTTGTTTACATAAATCAGCTGTGAATACGCATCAGTATGACCTTATTTTACGCGTTTTCCGACTTTTCTTTGAATAGTTTGGTAACATTGGCTCCCGAGCGAAATAAAGTGCAATTTCGCTCGGAACTTTCTTTAAAGATGATAACGATTTTTTGTTTTCCCAAATATCGAAATTGCGATATTTTTATTTGATATCTTTTGTCAAGACGAATTAAAAAATTTTAATGCGCATTTATCTATAGAGTTGGCGCGAAAAAATCCGTACTCGTGGCATCTGGACACACTAATTTGCTTGTACCTGATGACATTATGAGCTTTTACGCCAGGCTAGGCCAGGCTATAATATATTAAAATATCAATATATCGATATTTTTAAGTTATATTTTATTTATTAGTATTTTTTATCTAAAACTATTGGTATTCCAATAAAATTATTTGTTTAAAACTATCGCTAAGAATCGGGTAAGTTAAATGGTACTACTAAATTGAAAAGTCTGGCAGCACTGTCGATCACCTTTTCAGAGCGGGCCACATTTCTGAAAAAAGGTGAGATACGCACCACTTTGAAGTTTTAAATAAAAACATAAACTTGGTTTATCTTCTATTTATGTTTTTCTTATAATATTTACATATTTTTAGTTTACTACTATACTAATATTAATCACTAAATTTTCTTTTAATTTGTATAACTTGTATTTAAAAGTCTATTTTAAACTGACTATTTTTTTTTTTGCATATTACAAGTTTTAAAGGTTACATTGATTGTTGAATATATATTTTGGTTGTAATTTTTAAATAAAATCCTCGTTATACATTCTTTCTCTGGAAATTTATATGTATCTATAATATTATCTAATGTTACAGCCTCAATTCCTCTCTTCTTAACTTTTTTTTAAAGATTTTTGCGATTTCAATTCAACTTGTTCAATACTTGGCTGCAAATGAATGAAATATTCGTAAGTTTACATTCGCTTAACTTAATGCAAAAAAGACAAAGTAGAGCTCATAACTATTAAAAAACCACTCAATCACCGGGCAAACGAAACCTTCATGAAATGCCTCCGCAAATGCCTCAAAACGTATTTATAATCGATTGCAATCCGCAGATTTAATTACATATTTGCCGCGGCAAAACTATGACAATAACCATCAGCGATGTTCTTGAACTTTAGCGCGGTTATTAAAACGCCCCTAAAAGCGCGGCGCCCCATCGCTTAACCCCCTTTGCCCGGCCATCTGGCGGGGCACCTCTGATTGAGTCGCCTAGAAGCCGCACACAAATTCTATTGTAATTGCGGGTTAATTGATGTGAGCCTGCCCAGATGTAAAGCTCGTAAAGCCACGTACCATAATGTTTGGGAAATGCATTTTCCCTCTCTGTAATTGCCGGCAAACACATTTCTCAGGCAGAGGCGATGCCTATCGGCGTGTAATACTTGGTGTAATTCGAGTGCGTATCAAACCCAGTGTGAGAAACATCTTGAAGATATGTTCGAAAAGAATGCCAGATACATTCTCGAGGGGCTGACAATGAGACAGTGGACGGGGCTGCTATTGAAAGTCGAGGTCATCTGGTGGCCGCAACTCGGTGGCTGATAGACTGGTGTTTGCCAAACGAAATGCCAAATGCAAGCTCCGTCCAATATGGCTATGGATATATCTGTGTCAAAACCAACGATTCGGCTGGCCAGGGGCTGCTGAACTTAGAAGGAAACCTGAAACTGGTCACGTTGACCCTGGGATTTAGCTAAGTGCCTGGCCTGCATTTCGGTTCTTTGACAGAAATTAACCCTTTGCCGTTTGATGAAGATATATTGTAATAACTAACGATTAAATAATATTAAAAACAAATACAAAATTAGGATACAAAAATAATATAGCCTGAACTCAGATTGTTATATTTGTATTTCTTTACAATAATAACATTTTACTTAAGATTACTTATTGACGACACTTTAAATGTCTTTTAAATATATATACAAATTGAAATTTATACAATTTATTCTAAAACTAAATAACTAATAAAGCATTTTTAAAATACCCTTTTCTGGTTAACATGTTGAGTACCGTGGCATTTAGTGGGTTAATTGCAGCTAGACACTGCACTTGACCATTGGCAGTGAAGTCTGGCAGCGAGACAGATATTTAGCCAATTATGTGGACCCCCAAGAACAATCAAGTTCAACTGTGAAGGGTAAATTCAAAAGTTAACTCGTTGAAAGCAAATGGACAAGAATCACTAAATTACATACATTAGCCATAGTATATATGTATTTAACTCGCGAATATATGGTAATTTCTTAGTGGAACTAAATAGTGGAGTCTTAATGCATTAACACATTTTAAAGATTACCATTTGAGTTGAAATTCCAACTCAAGAACCTTCAAGACCGATTGTGAAAGGGAAACTTTCAGTGATTCAGTAGTTCACACGGTCACAGGTGAGATCGAGGGCGAAGAGCTACGCGGAGACTGTTGCGTGACCCGCGGAGAGATTGTAATGAGAGTTAGCAAACTCGACGAGTAATTGCCGTGATTGCGGCGACAGGCCGAAAGTCTAATGGCTAATTGTTTTACGGCCACTCCAGTTGGCCGTCTGACCTCTTGTGCAATTTCCCTTCCCATGAAGTCGACTGCAATTCCACTTACCCACCTGGCCAGTACAGCTAAATTCGAGGTAGAAACTTCGAAGCTCGCTATGCGGAAATGAACTTGACCTTATCGAGGGACCCAGAGACCGCTAGCTCTCAGGCCCAAGCCCAAAGCCAAGTCAAAGCCAAAGCCAAATGCGAGCTAATCAATTCGGCGGCAACAACGATCGCCGTGGAAAATACAAGTTGCTGGCCATAATTTGTGAGTCAAATGCTGACTGCTAGCTAATGGCAATAAACGAACGGAACACCGCCAGCAATCAGCAACAAAAACAAAAGCCAGGCGAAACAGTTGAAGTTATAGTTAAAATCTACAACGCTTTTATTGCGGACTTTTGGCGAAGGCTTCGGCTTTGGCTTCGGCTTCTCGACTTCTTCTTCCGCACGTAGTCTGCCGCATTTAATTATCCCAGCATCCAGATCAAGTTCAAGTGTGCATAGAAGTATCTCAACTAGAAGCAACGATCTGAAGCCCACAGCCACGGAGATGCTAGCTTTGACCCATTGAACTGCTTTGCGGGGAAGCTGAGCAGCAGCAGCTCACCGAACATCAAACAAGTTTGGCACGCTTATTTTGGTGCGACATCCATCGCAGCCAAGAACTCGGAAAGATAAACGCTGACAGCTCGTTAACCTTTGTTTAATATTTAAATATGAGAATAAAAATAATTTCAAATATTGTCAAGGGAATAAAGATTAAAACTGCAAGTAAATCCTTACTTTCATATAATACTTTTTAAATAAAGAATGTATTACTTTATATAGTAAATATTACGGTGAAGCCAATTTAACGTCGACTTAACTAAAGTATATATCGCTTATGATATCAATTGGGCAAAAATGAGTCCATATTTTACACTCTCTTAAAAATTGAGCTGATTTTAAAATGTCTCGCAATTAGACCAAAAATAAACAATATTAAGGGCTTTAGAGGAAGAGGTGGAACATTGGTAAAAAATTGTGTTAATTTTATTTTAATTTTCATTGAGAAGGTATAAAGCATATATATACATAAATAGCTTTTTAATTGGTCATAAATATTAAGAATTCTCGATATCTAATGTCAGTAAATTGCTGCAATTATTTTCTCTTCTAAAATCGATATAATGTAAAAAGTACAATAATTACATGGGTATAAAACTAAACTGGCATCAAACGTTTTGAGTCTATTAAAAATGTTTCCCCTAAATGGTCGTTTTGTTGAGGTCATCGCTTTTCTGTACCTGATAAACAGAGTAAAAATGATGTCCTTTGTATTATACAGTGAACCAAGTAAATGAAATACTTTTTTAGATTGCGTCTAAAGTGGAGTTGACCAACGTTAAATGCACTTCGCTGGACAAGGACTTCACTGACATAGACTATTGTTTCTTAAAATCCGTGAATCGTAGCTACAAATACGTTTCAATAAAGGTTAAGCTTTTCAAGACGCCTATTAAAAAAGTTAAAGTGTGTAATTTATCAGTAGAGATATACATATTTTGTAAAGAAATTTTTCCTTCCAGGTTAATGTTGAAATGTTAAAGCGATATAATGGCTATAAGCCCTGGCTATACAACGTTACTGTGGATGCCTGTCGATTTCTGAAGTATCCGAAATCGAATCCCTTCATAGCTTTCATACATGGATTCTTTATCAATTATTCCAATATGAATCATACCTGCCCTTTTGATGTACGTTACAGGTAATTTCCAAAATATTTGCAAATAATAATATTTGGAATCCATCTTCGCAGCACGATTTAATACTCGAGAAACTCCCTGTTAGCTTTATGAATCAACGTTTAACAGAAGTTTTGCCATTCCCCACCGGCGATTACCTTTTCATATCAAACTGGTTCGCTTATGATATTAATCGGGCAAAAGTTAGTATATATTTTACACTCTCTTAAAATTTTTACGGATTTTACAACCTTATGAACCGAAGTAATAATAAATAAAAATAAAAATTATTACAGACTTTAAAGCAAGAAGTGGTTTTCTGGTATACAATTACTTTTTTTTTAACTTTTATTTAAGATGTATGAGAAAGATATACTAATATTTTATATAAAATGGTTAAAAATACTAGCTAAATCCATTTAATTTTAAAAAAACCTTTATTTGTTCTTAGGTTCAACGACTTTCAGTGCTACTATCTAAGATCGCAAAATGCATCAATTATTTGCTCTTCTTATATCAGCATTTAAGTCATTTATATACAGTTAAGTATACAAATTCCATTGATTACCTTAATAGCCTATCAGAACACGAATATAAAATCAAGTCTACATCAATCGTTTGAATATGCCGAATATGTTTTCCCTAAATATTCATTTCGTTGAGCTCATTGTTTTTCTATACCTGATAAACAGAGTACACAGTTTGTCCTTTGGTTTGTGCAGTGCATCAAGTAAAAGAAATATTTTTTAGATTGCGTCTAAAGTAGAGTTGACCAACGTCAAATGCACTTCGCTGGACACGAACTTCACTGACATAGACTATTGTTTCTTAAAATCCGTAAATCGTAGCTACAAATACGTTTCCATAGAGGTGGAGCTTTTCAAAACGCCTATCACAAAAGTTAAAGTATGTAATTTATCCGTAGGGAAATAAATATTTTGTAAAGAAATTTCTCCTTCCAGGTTAATATTGAAATGTTAAAGCGATATAATGGCTATAAGCCCTGGCTATAAAACGTTACTGTGGATGCCTGTCGCTTTTTTAAGAATCCTAAATCGAATCCCTTCATATTTTTCATACAAGTATTCTTTACTGGTATTTTAAAAATATTTGCAAATAATAATATTTTGAACCCATCTTGGCAGGACGATTTAATACTCGAGAAACTTTCTGTTAACTTTATGGATCAAAGTTTAACACAAGTTTTGTTTTTTTCCACTCCAACTGGATCGCCTATGATATTAATCGGGCAAAAATTAGTCTATATTTTACACTCTCTTAAAAATGTAGCTGATTTTACTTCCTTACTTATATATATTATATATATTTATAAATATTTGATATACCTATTATCATTTTAATTGGTTATAAATACTAAGAATACTCGCAATCTGACATCAGTAAATTGCAGCAATTATTTCCTCTTCTAAATCCGATATTATGTCCAATTAAGTTATTTATTTAGAGCTAAGTTCCGTAATTACATGGATATAAAACTAAACTGGCATCAAACGTTTTGAGTCTGTTAAAAATGTTTCCCCTAAATAGTCGTTTTGTTGAGGTCATCGTTTTTTTGTACCTAATAAACGGAGTATAACTTGTATCCTTTGTGTTGTCCAGTGCATCAAGTAAATTACATAATTTTTTAGATTGTTTCTAAAGTGGAGTTGACCAACATCAAATGCATTTCGCTGGACAAGGACTTCGTTTAAGTAGACTATTGTTTCTTAAAATCCGTAAATCGTAGCTACAAATACGTTTCAATAAAGGCGAAGCTTTTCAAGACGCCTGTGACTAAGGTTAAAGTGTGTATTTAAGCTGTAGGGAAATACATATTTTTGTTTAAGAAATTTCTCCTTCGAGGTTAATGTGGATATGTCAAAGCGATATAATGGCTATAAACCCTGGCTATATAACGTTACTGTGGATGCTTGCCGATTTTTAAAGAATCCTAAATGGAATCCCTTTATGGCTTACGTTCATGGATTCATTTTCAATTATTCCAATTTGAATCATTCCTGCCCTTTTGATGTACGTATAACAAAAATATTTGCAAATAATATTTCGAATCTATCTTCGCAGCACGATTTAATACTCGAGAAACTTCCTGTTAGTTTTATGGATCATCGCTTAACAAAAGTCTTACCGTTTCCCACCGGGGATTACCTTTTCCAATCAAACTGGATCGCTTATGATATTAATCGGGGAAAAGTAGATTTATATTTTACACTCTCTTAAATAACATATTTAGCTGATTTTATTACCTTACGCACCTTAGCAATAGTAAATGTCTCTGTATTGGTCCAAAAATAAAAATTATAATTGACATCAAAGGAAGAGGTGGTAGGTTGGAATAAAAAAGCTTTTGTTTTTTATTTAGGAGGCATTTAAAATATATAGGTACAAATGTTGGCATATAATTTTCATAATTGCTTATAAATACAAAGGATATACGCTTTATTCTTTTAATTTTAAAATATGCCTTATTTCCTTTTCAGTACTACTATCTTAAATCAATAAATTGCAGCTATTTTCTTCGATGATATGTCTAATTAAGTAATTAAGTTAATATCTATATAATATTTTATAGTTAAAACTGTCTATCAACGGTCTCAACCGATACCTAACAAAAGTTCTGCCTTATTCTTATATAATTCGAGCTAAAATGAAATATATTTTACATTTTCTAGATTATGTTGTTACATATAAGAATTAATGAAGAATTACATTGTAATAATTGTTAAATATTTAGGTAAAAGGAATCGTATAATATTATATATATAATTATTCCGTTTATAATTGGTTTGGTAAAGTCAATATTTTAATTGCATTCCGTTCGGTAAATGTATATAGTATAAAACCCTACTGAAAAGAAAGAGCTCGTAAAGCGTTTTGGTTAATCTTAAGATAAAAGAATGTTACTGCTGTGAAACTGTTTTTCCATATTTAAATTTCCAATAAATTAATTAAAAGTGAACAGAACAAAGAGCTGTTTATTTTCATATTATTATTTAATGCATTATTTATGTCGGGACGGCGCGAACGCCATTCCCGGCTACCAAAAATTACACGCACGAG
>JAEIHY010018518.1:0-40771 GCA_018904565.1 Drosophila tsacasi
CTTGAAATTAAAATTAAAACAAAGTCTAAGGTCTTATTGATTTTGAGTCTCAAAGAAGTTTTTTTTTGGAAGCTTAAATCTGAACAAATTATCTTTTAAATAAATATTCGATTGGAATATTAGAAAGATAAAATTACGAGCATATATTTATTTCTCTCCGTGCACCTCCTCAATATATCTCACATTATTCACACAGTTGGCTTTCTCATTTTCCAGAAATCGAGTGCAATTGTTTTTTGGATGCACACCTGCACACCCCCGTATTTTTAGAGGGGGAAAGCAGAGGGTAATGGGTCGAATGAATTGGATTTTATTTTCGTATCTGCATTTTCTCGGATTTTTCATTTGTTCGAGAAAAAATGAAGAAAAAAAAAAAAACAACAGAAGCAGCAGCAGCATCTTTCGGTTCACCGCAACGCAAAGAAGTCTTTTTTTTTGCTTCAGTTTTTTGCTTTCCGTGTTGTTTACTTTTCACGTTCTCGTTTCGGGTTTTGGATGTGGATATTTGGTTAACAGATGGTTTGATCTCCTTGCGAGCAGTTTAGTTCTGGGAACTGGTGTGCTCCGGGGATAGGATGCTATCCGCTGTTGCCCTGACAGGGCTTTGAACTCTGGCCATTAGTCACCTCTAAACCAATATTGTCTAGATCTCTCGATCTCTATCTCCCTAGATCTCTCCATCTCTCTATATCTCTCCATCTCTGGGTGTCTTGGTAAATCAAAACGCAAAAACTTGGCCAAACATTTGACACTAATTTTTTCCACAATTAAACACACACAATTTCCATATTAAAAAAAAGAAAAGAAGCTAAAAAAAGAAAAGCAAAAATTCCCGGGACACATGCGTGCAACATGTGTGCAGTTTTTGTACTTTTTTTTTTTTTAATTTTTAGTAGGAACTCAGTCTCACAGCACTGAAAATTCGGTAATAAATTGTTGTGAACTTTTAACCAACATAAAATTATGTCAATTCTATTAATAAGAAAAAATACGACAAGCTAACTAAGGATGTTTACGCGCTGACATCAATGGGGAAACCGCAAGAAATGTGCCAATAAATACAGGCGTTTTCCTCGAACAAAAAAATTGATTTCAAAGCGCTTTCATTACCTGAAATATACCAGATAATTGCACTTTTTACGGAATTCCATTTCTTGTTTACAAAATAATATTGTACATTAAATGGGGTTAAAAATGCTCTGAATGGGGCTCACTTTTCCAACATCCCCCTCTTCCAGCATTTTCTGCTGCATTTTCCAGCCTCGGAGAAGCATGCTCTATGCTTTCGCACAATTGACTAAGCAGAAAAGCAAAATGCAAAAAAACCAAAATGAGCAGAAAGGCAAAAGGCAAACGGACTCGCAGACGAGTTTAGAAGATTATCTCATTGCAAACGGAAGCCAGGCAATTAAAGCCGCTGCAACTTGCACCAACTCGCACTCGCCGCTGTATAATTATAATTATTATTGTTGTTGATTTTCCGACTAAGGCGAGATTTCCATTCGCGCCTCGCGTTATGGCAGGGCATTTCACGAAATCGGCGAGCATAGAAAACTGCCACCCGAAGGTCAATGCGTTTATGCCAGCTGCAAGTTTGTGAGTTTGTTGGAAAAGTTTTGGAAATATTTGAGATCAAATAAATACCTGAGCAAATTTAATTAATTTTAATTTAATTTAATTAATACAAATGTAGCAGGGTTTGAACCTAAAGCGTTATGATTAATTTGTTTAAAACTTTGTATATATCTTTTATCAAGCTAAGGTTTCACGCAAATACAGCCTTAAACCCAATGCTGTAAATACGTAAAATACGTGTTTAATAATTACTATACAACATTTAAATAAATACATACGAAATAAAAATAAATTAAAATATGAATACAGATTTATCATGTTTAAAGCTAAAACTTAAAGTGTTATTATTTATTGTTCAAAACCCTTTTTATACTTTTTAATAAGCTAAGGTTTTCCATTCACTAAAATACGTCTAATGCTTTAAATTTGTTTACATACGTTTTTAATAATTACTAAACCAATATTTAATAAATGAAATACGAAAAATATTAACAAAGAAATTAAAGTATAAGCTTAAAGCGTTATTTTTTAATTTTTTTAAATCTTGTATATACTTTTTAGCAATCTAAGGTTTTTATTCACACAAATATACCCTTAAATCAAATGGTTTAAATGTGTTTACCTACCTTTTATTAATATTTAATTTTGAATAAATAATATTAATAATAACTAAACATATGTATGTGCACAATTTGTGGACTGCAGCATTCTTATTTGTTTCCTCTTTCATTTAAAAATACTTTTCAAGGCTATAACTCGCTTAATATCTTAGCTTATCTGTTTTTATTATTTAATTTGAGGAAGTTAATAAAGTATTATTTATTTATTTATTTATTTGTATATAGCTGCTGTGGCTTTCGGCTGAATAAAATATAATATTTTATATCAATTAAGAAGCATAAATAGTATTTTTTTTTAAGTGCTTGCTATTCACAAACTATTCGAAATGGAATTGCATAACGAATTTAAAACGAATTGAAACGAATTCCTGCTGACATCTTCGATTACCCAAATGAGAGCTCCAATCAGGGGCAATCAAGACCAGTCCAGTTCTCAGTTCCCTAGATTCCCTAGAAAATTTGATCAACTAATAACTGAACACTGTCCTCGCTTCTGGCTCCTTCCTCTGACAGGTCTGCAACACCACGCTATGCGACTGCAAGGGCATCAAGGGACGCATCGGTGCCATTGGTCCAGTCGGAGTTTCCGGCGTGGAGGGACCTGCCGGCGAGGTGGGACCCTATGGACCGCCTGGCTATCTGGGCGAGAAGGGAGATGTCGGCGAGTACGGTGAAGTTGGCGAGAAGGGACATCGCGTAAGTCTTCATAGTAACCCCCTTCATAACACCCAGTCTCAGGAATAACCCATGTGTCTTTACAGGGAGATGTTGGAGCTATTGGTGAACCCGGAAATCCTGGAGCCACGGTAGGTGAAAAGGCGGAAGTGACTGAAAAGAGAGAGAGAGAGAGAGCCTTAATCAACACATCTTTCTCCCCCCCCATTAGGGATTCCCCGGCGAGGATGGCACACCGGGACCCCGCGGCATCGATGGCTGTGACGGCAAACCAGGTCTGGCCGGTCCTGCCGGAGCTCCTGGTGAGAACGGAGTCCGCGGTCCGCCCGGCAAGCCGGGTCCCCAGGGTCCACCCGGTGACGCCGGCGAGGGTGGCATCAACTCAAAGGGCACCAAGGGCAATCGCGGTGACCGCGGTCCCGGAGGCTACGACGGTCCGCCCGGCTTTGAGGGCGATAGCGGACAAAAAGGTGACACTGGATTTGCTGGCTTGACCGGCGCCAAGGGAGAACCGGGCCCACAGGGACAGCGCGGTGACGTTGGCGAACCGACGGTGACACCATTCCGCCTGCAGGGAACGCCCGGAGAGAAGGGCGACCCGGGCGAGAGCGAGCCGGGAGCACTCGTAGCTGATATCTCCTTGAAGGGCTACCGTGGCGAAGTCGGCCCGCAAGGCGACATTGGACCCTCCGGCCCCCCTGGCGAGCAGGGTCAATTTGGACGTGACGGCCTCCCAGGCTCTAGAGGTGATGTTGGTGGACCCGGCGAGCGCGGCAAGCCTGGAAAGGACGGAGAGCCGGGAGTTCCCGGCGACAAGGGTGCCAAGGGAGCGCCAGGTTACAATGGCCAGGACGGACTCGACGGCAGCCCGGGACAGAGGGGCGAGGACGGATTCGATGGCATGCCCGGTGTCCAAGGTCGCCCGGGTCCCAAGGGTCTGTACGATCCCACGATGAGCAAGTCCCTGCCAGGCCCCGTTGGACCGCAGGGAGACATAGGACCCGACGGCCATCGCGGTCTGCCCGGTGTGCCCGGCAAGGCAGGACGTCGTGGTCCGCCTGGCCTGCATGGCATGCCCGGCGATCAGGGATTCAGCGGCAAACGTGGTCCACCCGGACGCAGTGAGCGCGGCGAAGCCGGCGACTACGGACTGATAGGCGCCCCTGGACCTCAGGGACCACCGGGCGAGGCCGGACCACCCGGACGCTATGGACTGCGCGGAGATCCCGGCTACAATCTGATCGGACCCAAGGGAGAGGCTGGCCTGAACGGATTGTCCGGCAAGGATGGCTACCGCGGTGAGCGCGGCGAGGTCGGCCTGCCCGGAGACAAGGGTCTGCCCGGTGAGGGTTACAACATTGTGGGCCCACAGGGCTCGCAGGGAACCCCTGGACTACGTGGCTATCCCGGTGACGATGGTCTGCCCGGCTTCAGAGGACTGCTCGGCGACAAGGGATTGCGCGGCGACGACTGCGGCATCTGCCACGCTGGACCCCGAGGACCGCGAGGACAGGAGGGCGACACCGGCTATCCAGGCGCCCATGGCAATCGTGGCCTGATCGGTCTAACCGGAGCGCGTGGGCCCCAGGGCATGCAGGGCAAGCCCGGCAAGACTGGTTTCAAGGGTATCCGCGGATCACCTGGTATTCCCGGCGAGACGGGAGTCACCGGCCGAAAGGGTGCGGCGGGAAAGGTCCTTATCATTAACAACCGTGAGGAAGCGGAAAAGGGCGACGATGGCGATAACGGACGTCGCGGATTCCAGGGCAGGGATGGTGTGAAGGGAGCCGCTGGCGCTTACGGAGCGCAGGGTGCTCGTGGAGAGCCGGGTCTGCGCGGTGACTACGGTGACACCGGTCGCCCAGGAATCGACGGACGCCCAGGTCGTCAGGGCCGTGATGGAAAGCCAGGACAGAACCCAACCACGCCCAAGATCTACTTGGTCGGTGAGCCCGGTTACAATGGACTCAAGGGTGAGCGCGGTGACGTCGGTGATACCGGATTGAAGGGCCAAAAGGGTAACATGCATCCCGGCGAGGTTATCACCAACCGAGGAGACGAGGGCGACAAAGGTTTCCAGGGAGAGCTCGGCTCACGAGGACAAAAGGGTGAGCAGGGCGAGGTCGGCACACCTGGCGATGTCGGCGAGGAGGGACCGGCTGGCGAAACAATCCAGGGACCCGAGGGCCTCAAGGGCTATCCTGGCATCACCGGAGACTACGGACTGCACGGTGCCCCCGGTTTGGCCGGCTTGGATGGTGAGCCTGGTGTCGAGGGCTATGTCGGATTGAAAGGACTGCGCGGTGAGCCCGGACAGTCGGTGATTCCCGGTGATATTGGAGTGCCTGGACGTCCCGGCATCAAGGGATTCTACGGTGATGCTGGCGAGACAGGCCAGTATGGACCGCCTGGCCGCCCTGGTATTAAGGGAGCCAAGGGCGAGACGGGGCCATATGGAGCCAGCGGACTGACCGGACTGCCCGGCAACAAGGGTCAGCGCGGTGACTATGTGGTGGGACCTCCCGGACCCCAGGGACAGCCCGGACGCAACGGACGCCTCGCTCCGCACGGCCTCAAGGGCCAGAAGGGAGAGGTGGGTTGGCAGGGACAGAATGGCCAGAACGGCGTCAAGGGCAGCATCGGCTACACCGGCCCTCGTGGTGCTCTCGGCAATCCCGGACCCCAGGGCTACCCAGGCAGTCCCGGCATTGGCGGCCTTCCCGGCATGATCGGCGACATGGGCGATCGTGGTGATATCGGCGCGGATGGACGACCCGGCGACATTGGTCCTCGCGGCTCTGTCGGTGAATTTGGACTCAAGGGTGAGTATCGGGCTTAAAAGTTACTCAATCTCTCTTAATTCTAGCTAATTCACCTTTTCACTCCCTTTTTAAGGTATTGCTGGTGACGTTGGACCGTTCGGCTATCCCGGTGCTAATGGACTTCCCGGACGCAAGGGCGAGCAGGGAGAGCAGGGCTTCCCCGGACGCACAGGCATCAAGGGCTCGGCCTCCTACAGTGGCATCAAGGGTGACGATGGAGAGCCCGGTTGGACCGGACCACCCGGCTATACTGGTGCCCCCGGTCCCAAGGGACAGCGCGGCCCTACTGGTGATTCGCCAATTGCCTTTGAAGGCGCCATCGGACGGAAGGGAGAGCCCGGCAATCCAGGAATCAACGGAATCCCCGGACGTTATGGCCTGAAGGGACAACGCGGTGATCGCGGTTTCACCGGACAAGCTGGTGAGCCGGGTCTACCCGGTGCCCAGGGATTGGACGGCTATCGTGGACGCAACGGCGCTCCTGGTCTCAAGGGCGCCATCGGAGAGGTCGGCGCTCCCGGACCCGAGGGCCTGCAGGGCCAGAAGGGTGACGAAGGCTACCCCGGCCTGATGGGACTGAACGGTGACCAGGGACCCCAGGGCCCCATCGGTGAACAAGGCATCCAGGGCGTGCAGGGAGACGAGGGTGAAATCGGTTATCCTGGACGCGTGGAGAATCTTGGAGATCGCTACCTCTACCGCGGTTTCCCCGGTGACCAGGGCATCGTTGGTGAACGCGGCGAGAAGGGTGAAATGGGCCAGATTGGCTTCATCGGACTATCCGGCGCCAAGGGCGAACGGGGAGATATCGGCTTCGCCGGCCTACCAGGAAACGATGGCATGCCCGGGGCCAAGGGCTTGCAGGGCGACATCGGACCGCGTGGTTTTGCCGGTCTCACGGGAATAGCAGAGCGTGGAGCTGAAGGTGACGCCGGCTACGATGGACGCCCGGGTCGACCAGGACGCAGTGGCCAGAAGGGAGCTCCCGGCGAGCAGGGAGAGTATGGAGAAAACGGCATCATCGGACATCGCGGACCCGAGATCCAGGGCCGACCTGGAGATCAGGGTGATGTCGGATACCCAGGAGCACCTGGACGCAACGGATTGCACGGCCTGGCCGGGCCAAAAGGAGTACAGGGCGACCAAGGTCGTCAGGGAGAGCAGGGAGAGGCTGGCTTCGCCATCTGGGGCATGCAGGGCGACATCGGTGATCTCGGCTTCCAGGGTGCTCCCGGCAGGGATGGCGCCAAGGGAGAGCAGGGCTATTCCGGTCGTCCTGGCCAGTACGGCCGGGTGGGTGCCCCTGGACCAAGGGGACCCACTGGCGACGCCGGCTGGAGCGGCATCGACGGCATGGACGGACTGTTCGGCGAGAAGGGTCAGCCGGGAGAGTCATACTCCTACTCCATGGCCCGACCAGGAGATCGTGGTGAGCCCGGCCTGGATGGCTTCAAGGGTGAGGAGGGCGATGCGGGACTACCAGGATTCGAGGGACTCATTGGCCTCCGTGGCGCCATCGGCTATCGCGGTGACCAGGGTGAGGTTGGCTATTCCGGTGCCGATGGTCCTCAGGGACCACGCGGTGACATCGGTCCTATCGGTCTGCCGGGTATTCCCGGTCTTCGTGGCCTGCAGGGACCCCAGGGAGACCCAGCGCCAGCGCCGCCGGCACCCAAGAGCCGCGGCTTCATCTTCGTCCGCCACTCGCAGTCCGTTCAGGTTCCGACCTGTCCCGCCAACACGAATATGCTGTGGGAGGGCTACTCCCTGTCCGGCAACGTGGCCTCCGCCCGAACGGCTGGCCAGGATCTGGGACAGGCCGGCTCCTGCCTGATGCGATTCACCACAATGCCGTACATGATGTGCGACCTCAACAACGTTTGTAACTATGCGCAGAACAACGACGACAGTCTCTGGCTGTCCACCGACGAGCCCATGCCCATGACCATGACGCCCATCCAGAGTAGGGATCTTATGAAGTACATCTCGCGGTAAGTGGGATCTCTCAGGGGGAATTTCCAAGTTTTTAATTACTATTTGTGGCTTTCAGTTGCGTGGTGTGCGAGACCTCAACCAGAGTCATTGCCCTGCACTCGCAATCGATGTCCATTCCGAACTGTCCCGGCGGCTGGGAGGAGATGTGGACTGGCTTCAGTTACTACATGGTATGTTACTTTAGTACGAGCAGGATATCCCCTCTATTAATCCTGTTTTAAATCCTAGACCACCTTGGACAACACCGGCGGCGTTGGACAGAACCTCGTGTCGCCAGGATCCTGTCTGGAGCAGTTCCGCGGCCAGCCGGTGATCGAGTGCCATGGCCATGGACGCTGCAACTACTACGATGCCTTGGCTTCATTCTGGCTGAGCGTTATTGAGGAGCAGGAGATGTGGTCCCCGCCGCGCCAGCAGACGCTCAAGACCGACCCGACCAGCAAGATCAGCAGGTGGGTTTTTTCCTGGACTCTGGTTTAAAATAGAGATATATGCATTACCCATTCTATCCTTTCAGATGCACAGTTTGCCGTCGTCGTGGTGACGCCTTTGTGACCCGCACCCTGTCCACCGCGTCCTCGTCCTGGTCCTCAGGCTCGAGTTCCGGCTCGGACTCTAGGAGTCCCTCGGGCGGCCCTTCGAGATGGTCTTCGGGCTCGGGTTCAGGATCTGATTCTGGCTCTGGCAGGTCATCTTGGTCATCGGGCTCCAGGGCAGGACAACCGAGTTCCGGCTCTAGCTGGAATTCGGGCAATAGCCAAGGACAACCGGGAACCGGCTCTAGCTGGTCCTCAGGATCCAATGCAGGACAACCCCGTGGCGGCTCCAGCTGGTCGTCGGGATCCAGTGCAGTCCCCCGAAATAACGCAGGCTGGAATTCGGCCAACACTTGGAGTAACCCCGGTTGGCAGTCCAATGCTGGCGGCTCCAATCCCTCCGGCTCCAATCCCGCCGGCTGGTCATCCAGCTCCAGCTGGGGCACCGAGCCGCGCAATACCGGCGCCGGTGCCGGATACCAACGGACCAACGAAGCTCCCCGGCAGCCGTACTCTTCGGCTCCATCCAACTACTTGAACGGAAGGTACCAGCAGCGCCGCCCGGGCAACGTGCCCCAGAGCTACAGCGAGTACGCACGCGATCCCCGCCAGTACCGTCGGCGCACGCGCGAGGACACCACCGCACCCTAGACTCCCCACTAAGTAGCAGTTAAATCTTTGTCTTAAGTATATTGCTATCCTATCGCGATAACGATAACGATCCAAAAAAAGCCAAAACCAAAAGAAACCAAACACTGAACAGTGCCATTTTCTGTGTAGATGTAATCTAATTACGTGGACACCAAGCACCACAACCACACACTAATAACACACCCAAACCAAGTGCCAAACGAAGAATGGATTCAAATAAAAATAATGGGGGCGAGAGGAGTATCCGTATCCACACTGCCTGCACCACGAAGCAAGTCTTCAGCTCCCATTGTTGGGATTAATTTGTAAATGTAACTCAAAACCAAAAACCAAACCCAGTTTTTTGATAAATAAAATTTACACAAAATAAAACCAATGCACACGAAAGCGACTTTGTTGAATGCGATAAAGGGAAAAGTGTTATTTTTAATTATCAATAGGAGACTTTATCTTGGAATTTCTTAAAGTGAGTCATATTAAATGTTGTGGCTATCAGGATCAGGAAATGGGGAAATAAATCAAAAATTCTATGTTCCTTACAACCCTGCTTACACTCTAAATTGCTTTTATTGATATCTGTCGAAGTAAATAAAGGATATAAGTAATATTCCACTTGTAGTACTCCACTTTCTTTAAGTAGTTAAACATACAAGAGTTTGGTTCACTCGGCTTTGAAACTCGACAGCATATTTATTAATTTTAATTTTATTACAATTTGAAAAAGGTCTACATACATACATACGCGTGTAATCAGTTTGCTTGCTCCCTCCCCCGAATCTAACAAGTTATGATGATACACATTCTCTCGTAAAGGCTATTGGACAAGGTACATCTGTGTATAGGCAGAGGCTGTTCGCGAGATGTACCCCGTGTACCCGTATCTCCCTCACGGGCATCTCTTATCATACGACACACACGACAGGTGGCTACACACAAAACATACGTACATATAGATCACTAAGCAATTAAAGGAAATACAAAATTAAGGAGGTGGCGCTAAAGTTAGGAGGGTGAAAATGAATACAGATACAGCTAAGTAAAGGTAAGATTAGGACAAGAGCTTAGAGTGTAGAGTGTAGGTGTAGTAGAGAGGGATATTTGGTGTTCTCCCGCCTCCGCGTCATCATCTTGCCTGTCCTTCCACACTATTATTTAACAAAGTCCGGATTCTCCTGCACCTTCTCGCTGAACTGCAAATGGTTGTCGATGATCTGGAACAGGACCTCGGGCGCTGGGAAACGACCCGTCTGCAGCTTCGACCACACGGGCACATCGTTCAGGGTTATCTCGAACGCACCCGACGAAATGAGCTGGCCCTCGAGCATGTTGCCGAGGAAGAAGATCATCATACAGGCGTAGATCTTGTTCGCCTGCAGGTGAGCCCACCAGCTGGGCGTGTTCAGGCCGAGGAAAGTGAACGGACTGACCGCACTAACCACCGACACAATGATGATGATTTTCAGGGCGAATATAATCTTGGAGAGATAGTAGTTGAGGCCCGGCGGGTCATAGTTGCCGCCGTGCACATGGATCTGCGGGTACTTCTCACCCAGAATGTTCACGTAGTCCTCGAAGGCTTTGCGGTAGCCGCAGGAGTAGCTGTACAGCAAGACATAACAAGAAAACCACGTATGTTTAGTCAGACCCATATATCTACACATACATATATTATGTTAATTGCCCCGGCGTAATCCTCACCAGTAAAGAAAAGTCATCGTCGGCGCCGAGCTCTGCCCGAATTTCGTGGCCGGTATCTCCTTCTCGACATCGGCGACCACCAGCGCGTAGGTGGCGCACAGGCACAGTACCAGCAGTGCAATGTTTCTTCCATTTAGGGCTTCCATTACGCTGAATTTAGTCGGTTTTCTCCACTAGAATTTCGGAATTTTGTACTTTACCAATTAGTAAGACCGTGCGGCGGTCGCTGCGAAATACACCTACTATGGCTTCAACTCGGTTTGCTAGCGCAATGACGGTCTGGCAGCGCTGGCGTATCCGGTTTTATTTGTCTGTTTATTGCTGATTTTCCAGATATTTTCGCTACAAGAAGTTTTGACTACACAGGTTAGGCGGCTTACGGCTTATTTTGGGTGACGAAAAGTGTTAAGTAGCGTACCAAAACATTGAAGGCATTTTCCCGGCGGTCGGCAAGGTGTGACCAGTTGACCGTATGCCGGAAATACCTGTTCGAGACTCCCTGGCATAATCCACGGAACGCCGTGCGTTCATTCTGCGGTGGGTTTGCTCCGCGAAAAAAGTTAAACAACAAAAAACATGGTAAATGTTATGAAAGGAGTGCTGGTGGAGTGGTAAGTAATCACAAATGGTAGTGTGAATATATATTTGATGTATACCATTGTAGTGATCCTGCTATGAAACAATTCCTGCTGCACTTGGACGAAAGGCTGTCTCTGGGTCGCAAATTCATCATCCAGGATCTGGACGAGAACCATTTATTCATCTCCACGGACATTGTGGATGTGCTGCAGGCCCGCGTCGATGACTTGATGGACCGCATCAGCTTCCCGCTGCACGACAAGGACGCTTAGAAACTTCAAAAAAATCTTCAAACAAACAAAACAACGAAACAACACCATGACAGGCCGGGAGTCCAACCGCATCAAGGATGCGGAAAAGAAGCGCGTACTGGATGTGGCCGCCCGACAGCGACGCGCCCGCAAGGCTCTGGAGGCTTTGGAACAGGATAACTTCCACGACGACCCCCATGCCGACCTCGTCATGTCCAAGAAGCTGCCCAAATTCCAGGACAGCCCGAATAGCAAGGAGAAGAAGACCAAGCGTAAGGGAGCCGATTATTACCGGGCAAAGTATCGCAAGAACTTCCAGCAGCTGCTCGAGGAGGACAAGCAGCGTCCCAATTACGAGAGCGCCTCGGCTCCGCCTCCCCAGAAGCCGCTGCGCCACTTTTGCGCTGTCTGCGGCAACTTCTCCCTGTATTCTTGCACCGCCTGCGGAACGCGCTACTGTCGGGTGCGCTGCCTCAAGACGCACCAGGACACGCGCTGCCTCAAGTGGACCGCCTGAAATGGTTGTAGTTTAAACATAAACAATAAATCAAACATAGAATTAACTTAAAAGGGCTTTTCGTTTGATAGAGTTGCCAGATCTAGCCAAAGAACTTTCTGGCTATTTTTCGTGCCTAATTAATCGCCGTGATCGATGAATCGATAGTGTCAGTCATGCTATCGATAGGATCGTCGTTCTGCCATCTCCAAAATCGCGCAGGTCAAATCAACATTTTAAACGAATCGCTTTGACGTCTGGAGCGAACAGTATCAGTCCAAATCAAATTTTAAAGTTTACGTTCAGGAGCACAAGTCGCCTAGACAAAAAATCTCGCGTGTGTGTGATAGATTCCGAGTTCGAACCTCCTCAGCCGGCGAAGTCAGCTGTAGCCAAGGTAGCGGTTTCGTATCTGTGTACAAGAGCGCCGTGTGTGTGTGTATGTGCGAGAGCGCGACTCCAATCAGAGAGCCAGGATATCCCAATAGCATCCGTGAAAATCGTTAATTTTCCCGATTTATCCCCGACAAAAATGGATATTAACTTTGCCGATTTGAAGAAGGAGGCAGCCGCCACCAATGAGGACATCTTTCAAAAAGCCCAGAAGGCCTACGAGGACCTGGCTTCTTCGCCCAATGTGAGCAGCGGCGCCCAGGACGACAATGCCCACACGGAGCACTACTTTGCCAACGAGAAGAAGAACCTGGACTTTGGAGATCCCCAGGAGTTCGTGCAGCGACTGTCTGCCGGCGCCAAGGAGGCGCAGGTGGAACTGGACGCCAAGTTTTCCCAGAAGGCGGACGATTTCGGGGACTTTCTGCGGGACGTCGGCCAGGAGACGAAGCAGGGCATCAGCGGCTTGACCACTGACTTCATGAATGCCGAGCGCGGCTTCTCTGCTCCCTTGGCTGCCTTCTCAGACGCCCCTGCACCAGTGGCTCCAGCACCAGTGGCTCCTGCCCCTGCTCCTGCTCCGGCTCCAGCTTCTGTTCCGGCTCCAGCTTCAGCTGCTGTTGTTGCCGTTCAAGAGGAGGATCTCTTGGGCAGCTTTGGCGGCGATAAGCCACAGGCTCCACTGCAATCCTTCCAGGCCACGGCCCCGTCCAGTGCCAATTTCTATGATGACGACGATGACGATTTCCTGGGCAAGCCGCTCGCCGCGGCACCTGTGAGTGCCAACAACAAGGATTCGGACACCGAATCGCCTTCCGTCTCGTACACACCGTCGCCGGCCAAAAAGCATATTGTGGATGAGCTAAAGGAGCAGGATAACGAGAAGTTCATCTCATCGGAGGATCTACTCAGTGACTTCAAGGAGGAGCGCACAGCCACACCGCCAGCTCACATTACCGCTCCTGTACCCGTCGCCGCTCCTGAAGCGGCGCCCGTGCCAGTGCCCGTGCCAGTTGTAAAGCCATCGTCCCCGCCGCCAGTGGTTCCAGTGGTTGTTCCCGTTACAACCGCCTTGGTAACCGACCTTGACGACGAGGAGGACTTCAAGCCCAGCAGCGTCCAGGTGGCGCCCAAGGTGCCCGAGCCAAAACCGGAGCCGCCCAAGCCCAAGCAGGAGCCGCCCAAGCCAAAGGTCACACCGATATCGTCGCAGCCACAGCCCAAGATTGTGTCAGTGGAGGAGATCTTCTACAAATACGGATTGGGTGAGTCGTCGTCCATTTCTACTCGAAATGCACTCTCTGGCCGTTATCATTGACTTCCGTTCGTTATCCTAATTAATTACGTTGTGCCTGTCGTAATTCGAGTATTATTTGCTGTTTGTCTCTAAGTTAGTTTTGTCCTTGCGACCGCACCTTGCATCCCACCTGGCCCAGCTCCTCCTCGGAGCCCTCGTTTCTGCGTTAGTCATTCCGCCGCTCTCTTTTTTGCGCCTGGTTTTTTTCCTCAACTCTGCTCCATGATGTCATCGGGGGTCTCTGTTCTCTTATTAAATGTATTTCATATCGCAATGTGGAGAAATTTGATAGCTTTAGAAGATTCTTAACTCCTCTCTCTCTCATTGCTGTCTCGGTGGCTTTTCTGGACCCACAATCGTTCTCTTTCTCCGAGCGGATTATTAATCATTCAAGCAGCAGCAATCTCTAATTTTCGCCGGCATTTTCTCATAGTTTTGCCGAATCGATCGTCACCGCTTTGGACTGGCGCGTGATTCACGCTCATTTAAATGCGCTAAAACAAGTGAACAAGACAATGTGGTTGTGTGTAAGTACAGGGCTTATTGGCTAAAGGAAATATCATAGAAAAATCTATTATTTACGGAAGGTTTCCTATATATATTTACATATAAAACCCACCTTTTGAGAGGTAATTTCCTATAAGTTGTAAAATATGAGTTTATTAACCGAAGGCTATAAGTTTTGTACCCATTTTCGAGTGTTTAACTGCCAGTTAACAAAAGTTTAAGTGTGAGGTTGTACTTTTGTGAAGGTTTTATTAAAGAAACTTCTGTTTTAGCATACAAAATAATCAAGGTTGCTTGCAGAAATTTCTTAAGATTTAAAATCTTGCATTTATTTTAGACACATTTCAAATTGATTGAAATCTTTGGCAAGAATAAACATTTAAAAAGGCTTAAATATCCTGTTAACCCATGAATTCCTTCAAACCTGTTCATTTAAGACTTTAAAATTAAGTAAATAGGTTTATTCAGGTGACCTACTGTTTATTTTTACTGTTTACAAGAAGAGAACCTAATAAAATAAATAAAAACCTAATAACAAAGTTTCTAATCTCGGAAATAAAAAGTATATAAAATTATACCTTTACTTAGATAGAAAAAGGCGAATAAATAAACTTTTTAAGCTTAAAAAGAAGAGCACAAAGTAAATGAGGAAAATGTAGTTAATTGCGTAACTAATTCCAAGCCAGACAGAACTAAGAGAGAGGCTACAAGTCATCGTCATCAAGTTAAAAAGCTGGCCTGGCCTGGCCAGCATTCTAGTTTCACCATAACCGAGATACTTTACCGGCATGAATCAGCTGTGTTTGCTGGATAACCTCCTCCCTGGCACCCCACACCTTTTATAAATATAATATATATATATATATATATATATATATATAGATATATTTACTCAACACAAGTGACTGGCTGGCGTTCATTGACGTATGTCTGCCGGTGTATTACCCGTTCATATTTCACTTATTTCATTGCAATGATTCTTGTTTCTGTGCTTTACGTTTCGTTTCGTTTCGTGTATTATTACGTTGTGGCTGCTGCTGATGTGTCCATTAAGGCAATTTACGGCACTCGCAATAGCAACGGTAATTTATTGTTGCGTAGTAAATTCTGCTACTATTTTGCTGCCAAGCTACTGCCCAAAGCTAATTTATGCCATTGAATAATCCATTGGACTGACATTCCATCTCTCCGGGTGCCCTCATGCGCTGTTGTCTTTGTCTGCGGAAAAGCATTTTCCAATTAGTGATTTCCATCGACGCCTCCCGGCTGCAGTCTGTGTGCACCATGCACCATGCACATCCCTTTTGTTCGCGATTATGCGGCTATTTTTATTACTTATTACCAGCTGTGCACACATATTCATCTGCCTCTTGTTCTTTTGTTCGTTCTTTTGTCTTTCAATTTGCACTTTATTTTGCTTTGGGGATTTCCGAGCGAGAGCTTAGCATCCACCACGCACCTTAACTCTTACTCGCTTTATCGCCTTATGCTTCCGATATCGGTTCACAGTTTTATTTTCGTATAAGTCGTGATAAATCCCCTTCTCTGGCGAAGTAACAAAATATTTATTTTAATTTCATTCTTGTGTCGTGTTTGGGTAAACAAAAAGAAATGTTCCCTTCCTGCTCTCGAATTTGTTTAGTATTATTTTTGGTTAATTGCATCTCCCACGCAGCTCACAGAGTTCGATTTAATGGAGGGCAATCACTTGGTGTTTATTTTTTTTGTATAAAAAGAGAACTGAGAAAAGAACACATGGCATTAAGTGGAAAAGGCAAGACGAGTGCGCCTTCTACTATATATTCAGAAAGTTATTGTTATTGTGCGTGGGAATAACCTTAAAAAAACGAGCAAGAATTGGATTAATTGGTTTAATCGATATTTATTTTTGTCACTTGCCTTTCAGGGGTTTTAAGAGTGCCATCTTAGGAAAGTTTTTGTAAGAGAACTTATTTTCTTATTCATTTACATTTAAAGTCCTATAATTATAATTATCTCAAATCTTATAAAGTATTGTAGCTTTCGCTATCGTTGTAAGAAACAATGAGTTATCAGTTTAAATGGAAAATTATTTGTTGTAATGTTGTAGTTATCTTCCTTTATTTATTTCCTGTTAAAAACACTATTTAAATTATGTTTTATATAGATTTCATTATAGACTTCCTAAAATATAAGTTGGCCTGGCTAAAAAAAAAAACTCTTTTAATTTTAAAGCTTAACCATTCCTGATTGTTATTTTCTTAAGCATAAAAACCCATTTCCAAATCTGGGTCACTTGGTTGAAAATATAACAAATATTTGTGATAGTCGTTCATACAATTTTCCACCGGAAAAATGTGTTTTCCTCCTTCTACTACTCAATATCGATTTCATCTGGCAAGTAAGTCGCCAGAAACTGTGCTAAGAGAACTTTGACGATTTGGCATCGCATATGGAATGCGTCAGGAATTGAAATTGCGGCCATAACTTGGTCACTGGCCAAAAGCATACTAAATACATAAACTTTAGGTATTAAAGGCAGTCGCTGTGCCGCCGGGGAAATGGAAAATGCGTCTCTAGTGTCATTTGATTGATTTCCTATCTAATTTTCACACTGCACGCAAGGGCGGGGCCTGAAGGGTTGGGTAGTTTGGGTTGGGGTGATAGCAACAGCATCTGCAGCTCGCTGCCTTCTGCTTGCACTGCCGCCGCACCGCACCCAAAAAGTCCGGATAATTTCCGGCCCACTTAGTGGGTGGTGTTTGGTGGGTTTGGCGACGGTGGCAATAAAAACAATCAAATTCCTGCCGGGGCAGGACGCATGCGCCTAGGGGAGAACGGGCACATAAGTCTCCACTCTCCAACACAGGCGGGTCAGCTGCATCGGGTGAATTATCGATGAGTGAGCTGAGCGCGACGAGACTCTGGCCTTTTGGAAAAGCCTGGCCAAGCTTTTCCTCGGCGCAGGGTTCAGGGCTAAGAGCGGTTGCTCAACTCAGTGAGACTTGCGTTGCCCTCTGTCTCATTGATTTTGCATTCCGACCCAAAAGGTGCACCACAGTGAGGCCTCTTTTGGAGGGAACTAAGGGGGATTTTCAGTGGAAATATATTTTACTTGTTAGAAGTGATTTTACTAATACTTTGTATTATAAATGTAAATAATATATATCAATTTCATTATACAAATGATAGACATTAAAATTAAATGCCAAATTTTTATTTTACATACATTGAAGGATACTTTTTGGCACTATTTTTAGAAGATTTTAAATCTCCTGAAATTTTCGAAATTAACCTACAAAGTTTTTAAATAGATCCTTCACTGTAACTACGAAGTGAACCCAGTGGGGGCACCTATTCCTCTTCTTATTTCTCTCCAGTATCTCTCTCTCTCGGCGCCGTCGCCGTGGCTTAGGGTTGTCCTTTTCGTCGCGAGGAGATATTTCCTCGACGGCTGAAGCTTTTCCTAATACGTTTTTCAGTCTCTATACGCGTCGTGAGGCCGCAGCACACACGGAAGTGAAATTTTTATGCTTATAGCGTAAAATCACGGTAATACGTTAACGTCGTAATACTCTCGCCGCTCTCTTTCATCTGCGCCGTGCTTTTGTCAACGAAAACAATCGAATAGAAAACGGAAAAACGACGAAAATTATCAAACGGCTAAGAAAGGAAATTCTAGTGCCGACAGAAAGTGTGCAAAGTTAAATAATAAAACACAAATCAAATAAATATAATGTCTGCAATTGGTGAAACCGCTCAGAATGGCGTTTGCAAGCAGCGCCCATTGATTTGCTCCATTCTCGATCCCAGTAAGTGGTACTCGCATCTAAAGCGTATTAACCCCGAAACGAAACTCACCCCAAAAATTTGAAATTCGAAAAAAAAGAAAAGAAAAACAACAAAACTAACCTCTGACAACTGTGGTACGGGGGGAGATTTTAAACAGTAACTGTAATTAAGGATTGTATAATTTGTGTAAATATCTCTTAAGGTAGCAGGTTGCTTCTCTGTATTATACATAGTATTTGATTAAATTTAAATTTAAATTGTTTAGTGCTTTTAGTTTACTGCTTAATATTTCCACTTAAGTTAACTGTTAATTACCTGTTTCTGTGCTGCTTGCTTTACTTAAACTGCTTTCTCTCTCCTTTTACCGCCTCTTCAAAGCCCTGGAAGCGCTGATTTTCTGATTTTCTTTTGAAATACACCGCCTCTGCACGCCATCTCCTTTCCATTTTCATTATCGTTTTCGCACCACGACTAACCGCTAACTAACGAAAATCAATATATCAATCGCCTATTTGCAGATGCCTGGTTCAAGCCCGAACGTTTGCACCCGCAAGGTAAGTTATCCAGTGGCTGTCAAACTGCGCCAGGCTACTTCAGCGTGCTGCTGCTTGACCGGCGCGGTGGCCGTTAAATGTAACTGTTAATAAGTGTTACTGTGTAACTGTACAATATAACCAACTGTCAATATTGCGTTATGATGTCATCGAGAGCCACCCCCTAATTTCTGCGTTGTCCCTTTGTTGTTGCTGTTGTTGTTCGCTTTGTTTTGCTCCTTTTTTGTTGTTGCTTTAGATTAATCCTACCACACAAATACATACATGCTAAGCTTTTTGTACCCGCTGTTCTCCTTGCCGTGTATTTTTTTGTGCACTTGTGCTAAGGCAAGCAGTGCGGCCCGAAAGTATGCCACATTATTCCGCATATCCTTTCGAGTGCTCTGCATTGTCTCTTTATGTGAGTGTGTGTGTTTTTGTGTGCCATTTAAGTATTTTTATTTGTTTCATTTTTATTTCCTTTTTAAGGGAACTTTAATTGAAAACGTGCTTTTATTATAATGTTTAAAATGTTGAATATTATTTGTTAAGGACTTCTTTTCTAAGTTTTTATTACAACAAGTCTAGGAAAGTCTTTAAAGTAAGATATGTTAACCTAAATTTTTTTAAAATTATAACTTTAACGTTTTCTTTTTATAACCTTCTATTTTTCCTTCTATTACTTATAACCTCTGTAATCCATATATGACATATTCAGCGGCTTATAAAAGAATCTCACACATATCGAGGTTATTTTCCATTTCCGATTCTCTCCCATTGCAATGCATTGTCTCCCAATGCATTGTCCTGAAAATCGATAAATTGAACCTGACATGCACTAGCATGTTAATACTGTTTACAATTTATCGCCAAGGAGATTCTCCTTAAAAGAATAGTTTCATAACTTTAAAATAAAATGTGGAGTACAGTTTTCAGTCTTGGCCACTGATTTATTTCAAGTTGTATGTAGCTTTCACCCATGTTGCGGGGGTTGACTAAATATAATTTGCATTTTTATAGTATACCAGACACGAGGGTAGCTCGGTAGGTGGCACGCTCCCCTGCTCCTACCCTTTCCCCCCTTTTAAGTTTTTGGGCTGGAAGTCCAGTCGCATTGTAATTAGCCGTCGTTTTGATATAGTTCAGTTACCCGACAGGCAAACGCTTTGCACTGAAGCGGTGAGCGGTGAGCGTTGAGAGGCGGCAACCGTAATCGGATCGCATGCTAAGCCAACCAACAAACTCTCCCCGACAGCCAAACACTCGCAATTGCAGTGGCGGCCACAGTGGAGCCTCAGTAACTTCTCAGTAACTTGGATTTACATTAAGTTTCTATATAATTGCATTTAATTTTTTCTCATTTTTAAAATGGATTCTATGAGCATGTTCAGGGAAATATTTAAACTTGTTGCCTGTCAACATTCAATTCATATTTTCTTATATAGGTTAGGTTATTTTTCTTGTATAAATATGGCACTCTTAGGAAAACCCACCTGTATAGGTTGTACTTTTACCACTGCAAATTGCAAGCTGATATGGGGCGTCTGCCATTTTCCCCGCCAGTTTCCCGCCAGGGGTCTCGCATGCAATGTGAGCTTAGTCTAAGCTACGCTCCAAACCTGCACTTTCTATAGGTGCTTCATATGTCTATATATTCATATATGTATATTCTTTTAGTATACCATTTTTAATCAGCTTATGACTGGTGAAAATCATTCGCTCCTACTGTGACTAATGCACCTCTTATGTGGCCTCCGTCTGAGTTTATTGTAGATAATCACTTACATCTCGTTTGCTAATCATGCCTTTAGTCTGTGCCTATATTAGTCATTCTGTTAAGGCTGGACTTTGGCTTTCAAGTCTATAATACGTGTCTGATGTTTTGAGTAACTAAACAAAAACAGTTTAATAAAATAGTACTTAGTTTTATGGTATAGCACTTTATTTAGAAACTAATGGTTATTGATCAAATTGATAAGTCTGAATTGATTTTATGGGTCATAAATATTTCATGGCAATAATACATATTAAACCCCTAAATGCTTAAATTGTGAAGAATATAAAAAGTATCAGGGTAGTTATAATAATATTTTCTGTGGTATATAATTTTTTAAGTTTAATCTTTATGTGTAAAAGTATATATTTTACAACTTTAAAATAGTTTAAAAGAAATGGGCCAGGAGTTTTCGAATTTTTCAATCAAATTATTTGCATTTAAAACCTTTCTGAAAACTCTTATTTTTGAAGTGCAGTGTCAAACTGTATAATTGGGTCTTATAATTCTAATATTAAATTTAAACAAACTTAAAAAAGAAAGATTCGGGAAGCCGAGGACTGGCTACCCTCACAGTTTAGAATTGGCTTTGCCACTCCAAAGTTTTGCAAAAACTTTTCTCTGCCCCTTTTCTTTCTAAACCATTCCTGGCCAAAATATAATTTGCACGAGTGGCTCTGGACATCTAGTACCTGTGGCTTTTCTCTCGCTATTGGCCCAAATTGGGCATGGCCAAGAGCTTAAATGCGGACTGCCCACTGGGAGCACACTCGGCTACTTGAATAATCGAGTCAGTCCAGTCAGTTGAGGAAGTCGTCCCACATTAGCATTCCCTCGCCCTCCTCCGACCACCGGATTTGGGTCCGCAAAGGAAAGTCAGCCAAGCGGCGTCAGAGTTTTGATTGGTGAATGCTAAACTGTAAATGTTCTCGTAATTAGTGTAGCGGTAAAAATAATGATTAATCATCAGGCAATATGCCTGCAAATTTGCAAAAAGTATGCCAGAATTTCGCTCTTTTTGCAAGTCAAAAAATTTGGCTGCTAAATTTATGTACATATCTTTGGGTAGAAACTATTCAGAAGATATTTCATGTAACTTATCCGTAAATAATTGTATTAATAATTGTATGGCAAAATTTGAGACTGATATTAATGAATAATAATTTAATATATATATTTAAAAGCATGACTACATACGTTACTTGGATATATTTAAAAGGATGACCAGACTTAAAACAAAGCCACAGATATAAAGTATCTAATCTAACAGTCTTTAGTTCTTTAATTTATTTACTTTTTATTGTTACCCAAAACAAGGAAATGAGTAATGGCTTACTAAATATTTCGCTTTCTATAGAAATTTGCAAAATTTCACTTTCCATAAATCAATCTATTCGCTTTCAAACATTAATCATCTCTAAGATTCAGGTCAAATCTGAAAAATACAAGAATATTAATTTTTAGCAACAAAAAACATGAAAATGCATTTCTTGTGAATGAAATCAGGTACAGTTTTAGACACGTTCTATCTAGATTCTAGATATTAAAGACTTATTCGCAGATAGTTATATCTTATCCTACGGTCTTTAGTTCTCTCCTTCCGGCCAATTTTTGCGACTGTTAGAAAAAGTAGAATGAGTAACGGGCCAGAAAAAGAGAAATGCTTACGTGCCGTGGACAAGTTTTCTTGTTGTGTTTATATTCATATAGCTTTTATACATATTTCCAGGCGAAATCGATTAGATCATCGACATTTTTCTTGACTTTGCCAATTTAGCACCAAAATATATAAACAGTATTCGCATATATGCGATAAATTTGCATTCAAGTGCAAAACCCGAAATTAGCAACAAATGATAAGGCGGCAGAAATGACTTAATTCTACGGCTTCAGATAACTTGTCTGCATTGCGAGGCAGTATAAGAACGCTTAGATAATAGACAGCAAGTCATATGCCACAAAGTTTGCTATATATCCCCTCTGACGTCATATCTTATCATAAGATAATTAAAAGGAAAGAAATTAAGATTTTAAACTTTGGGCGCTTTCCATCAAGCAGTGTCAACTGCTTGCAATTATCAAGCAGGTTATTGCAAGCAGTTCAATCTAGCCCCAAAAGCTAGAAACGGTTAACCTTGAATTCTGCAGCGTGAGAGCGAACTTGAGAGAAAGAGCAACAGCCAACGAACAACTGTCATTGTTTAGGAAGCTCTCCAAAAATCTCACCGCTCATTCATTACTGCGTTCCCCTGTCCACTTTCATTGCTCTCATCTCGAGTCCCCCTGTTCGTCGGCCCCCCTTTTTTGGATGCTTTCTGCCCGGCCGGCGTCAACGACGTCTCTCGTTCACAGTTGCCCGCTAATTTTAGCCTTTTAGCTAAGTATTTCAGCCATTTGATGTTGGTGTTGGCATTCCCTTTGTAGTTGTTGCGGTTTAACATTTAAAGATTACGGCGTAGGCTGCACTGGGCAGCAAGTCAAGCAGATGGATTAATAAAAAGAGATCAGGAAATTGTTGTCAATTTTGGGTTCTCCGAATTTATTGTAAATGTTTAAAAACTATTTTTTAATAAAATAAATGGAAAATCAATTAGATATTTACCTTAATAGCAACTAAGAAGGCTTCACTGTACCGATCATTTAGAACCAGTTCACGTAAAAACTCCTTGCTGAACGGCAGCCCTGGCCAAGACCTCGGAGTCCGTACCACGTGTACCTGATCGGTTCAGATTCCTTTAATTCTTCTCTCCTTTTAACGCACCTGGATGGACCCTCGCTCTCCCCGCTCCCATCGATCACGATCCCTCTTACCTGTTCACGCTGCTTGCCGAGACATGTTCGAGCGAAAAGCAATCGTCTACCTAAACTGCATTTGCCCGTATATAAAAATGTGTGCATGCTCGCTTGATACGCGACAACTACATTAACAGCTACAACAAATGCGTGCTGCTTGACAATAAAAACGTGCAGCTCTCTCTCTGCCTCTTTGGGCTCTCAGACCTCAGACATCCCTCTTTCTACCTTTCTCTCGGAACCGTTCTATTTGCAATTCGCCATACGCAGAGGGAGAAAGACCCTCCTTCCCCTGGCTCTGTATCTGTCCCTGTGTCTCTCACTATCCCTTTGAACTACAGCCATGGTCACAATACTGAAGAAGACTAATTGAAAAAGGATTTTGTGCTCTTTGGTGAACCTCTTTTAAATTAAAAGCTCACTGAAAGTACTTAATATTTATAAATTATGAATATTTATCAATTTTATTTTTGACAAATTCAATATTTTCACAAGTATAAAATTAGCACTTGTGCTAATACAGCCAGCCAATTAAAGGAATTTGACTGAGCAGGCTTGAACCATTGACCGCTGCTGTACTCTGAGTGGGTACCTGCGTGTGTATTTCGCTACGAATGTGTGTGTGGGCATGAGTCTGTCGCTTCGCCCTGCGCCAAGCTGAGCGCATCTGAAATTAATTGTAGTTTAGTTCATGAGCGGACTTTGACAACGTCACATTGCCCAGACGCGATCGAGATCGAGATCGAGAAAACGAGAAGCGCGACAACGAACAAGGGTAATCGCTAAATGCTCCTTTAATCACCGCGAGTGTGTGTGTACGGTGTTCTGCATATATCAGCTGTTTGAACTCTTTGGATGACCTGCACTTGCAGCTGACAGAAAACACGGTTCCGCGACTTTGTCATTGTCGCGGCACAGCATCCAAATTTACCCCGCCACGCCCGCGGAATTTCTCTCGTGTTTTTCGTGCGGATACTTTTCTAATTATATAACTTGGATAGGTGCCCTAAACTTTCGGGATATTATAAATGTTGTAAATGTTTCTACAGTGGCTCCTCAAAAATTGGATATTCCAGTCGGATCTAGAACAAGGGATTTTATACGTATAGTGTTGTTGAGTTACCCATGGGATTTGTAATGTAGATAAGGAGAGCTTGAAAAACGTTTCAAATATTTGAAAATATAAATAGTTCGTTAAATTCTCTCCAATCAATGTTTTATAAGTTCAAATAGTTGTTCACACTATATATTAAAGAATTTAAAACAATAAAAGAGGTGTACAAAAATATTCAGTGAATAAACTTGGATTTCAAATGCTCAAAAAAACCTTTTGTAGCATACTTTTTGGTGTCATAACAAAATATTAAAAAAAAGTATAACCATGATAGAGTCATTTGAGAAGTTGAGTTAGCTTTTTATCATAACAAATCTTTCGTATTAGAGAATTTCCTTTAACGAGCGACCACTGTGGCATATTCAATATCAGGACGTGCACCTAGGCACTATACCGGTTATCACCGCGTCAAGTAAATAAATCGGGAGTGAATGAAATAATATTATTAATCCCTATCCTATTATCTTGCCCCGCCGTCGTCAACGATGGCATTTTCCATATCAGTTCCGCCTGCTGCGTTCCGATTGTGAGGAGTGCGAGGAACTGTCGGCGGCGTTTCTATATCTCTCGTCTAGGTCGGATCCGCGATCGGTTTTGGCTCGCGAGCACCGCGATCGTTCAGTTGTACGCAGACGGTTAATGTTAATGCCCGGCGGCCGTTGCATTCGCATTTCCTCGATCCGTGAACCGCTCGAAAGTACTTTCGCCTCAACGGATTCTTCTTTCTCTTGCAGTCGAGTGGCAGAAGGCTATAAAGTGATAGAATTTAAACCATATATACTCAGTTAGCGTAAACACACACAATATATAATGGCTGCTGGTCTGGAAACTCTGCAGGGTCTGCTGCAATCGCTGGGCGAACTCAAAGACTTGCCTCTGAATCGCGAGTCGTGTAAGTAAATTGTTGAATAAAAATCAGATCAGAAAATATATAGTATGTACATATGTACGACCATCAATCTTAAGTGGTTGAGGCTTTTTGAGTGTGAATATGAGGGCGACCGCATGGTCAGCTGAAAATTAAATAAAACATTGAATTTCCCTAGGGGAAATTTCTTTTATTTTTGCTTCACTCTTTCTCAGCCATTTTCCTCTCTTTTTACCACTCTCTTTCTGCCCTCTTGTGCTTTGTTTCTAATTGCAGCTATAATTTATTTATAAATATTCTTTTTTGTGTCTTAGGCAAAATGTGGGAAGAGTATTTCGGCTTTTAAGGCTGACACGTCGCATTTCTTTTCTTCAAAAATTGAATAATTGATTAGATTGTGAAATTCTGAATTAAACCACGGTTGATAAGTACTTTTCGAATGATTAATAAGTTTTAGTTGCAGTTTCATTTATGATTTAGTAATAAAAAGCTTCGTCACTTGGCTATCAATAGTGATTTTGGACCAAGAGTGTTTGAAAGTGATTAATGTTGGGACCAATAAAACTACTTTCAATCTGAGGGATATGTTTTCCCTTATCAGGTATTTTTCCCTCTATGGTGACATTTGTTTTGATAAGGGCACAATGTCTTAAATGATTCGTCATTTGTGGAAATTTGATTGTTCTTAGGTTATGCGGAGTGTATCCTAACCTTTGCCTTAAGATATAAATGTATATTCAATAAGTTTGAATACTTTTTCATACAACAATAAATATAATACAATTTTTTATAAATCCCTATAATTGTGACCGGAACTGTATTTCTGCCTACCCGTTTCTCTTCTAATTGTACAAATATTCCCGTGTTTTTGATAGTTTTTGTTTTGTTTTCTATTTTGTTGGTCCTTTTCTGCATTTTCTTTATTTCTATTAATTGTTTAATACCGTTTTGGCTTATGCAATTCTTTCTGACAATGTCAGGTGCACACAATTATTGCATTTATTTGTGTGTTTATTGGCCAACATTATACGAATTATGTCAGCGAGAAGAGCGCTTTCGCAGCGTGATATCATTTTAAGCAAAGCTTACTCATTCAAACGCGCCAAAAAAAAAGCGAATATAAAAACGCAAAATCGTTAAAGGTGATTGGGGTTGGAATTCAAGTGTATGGGGGGATGATGTCACACACCAAGCGCTTTTCGCATTTTCCTGAAACGCAGTTTATTGCGTTTTGAGCCTAGTATGAAAATGGACAAGCAGTGCATTGAACCGCCGACCGAGATAAGCAGTAAGTAAATCTCGGTGAAGATTCAAGTGCATATTTAATTTATTGATTTAAACTTGTTTGTCGTAGCATTTCCCCCATTTCGCCATTGTTGGTCACGCTCCGGAGCCATGATTCACAGAGTCAGTCGAAGTCTCAGCCGCAAACCGCAACGTCACCCACCCGCTACGTCACGCGACGTAAGGCGGGAGACGTAAGTCCAATCGGCTATCTTCAGCTGGGGAGCCGAAACGCGAATCCAAGTTCGTGTTCCAGGGTGACACGTTTGCTGACATATTCGCCCGCCCCCGCCCACTACTTCACCCCCTACGGACCGCTCGCACATTGTTGTTGTTATTGCGCGTTATCTTTTACTTTCAATGCGGATCGTCGACGCACCGCTCTCTTCCACTCTCGCCCTCTTCCACTCTCGCCATCTCCGGATGTGGGACTCTCTTTTCCTTAGTGCACAGTGGTTTGAATGGCCTTAATAAGCTTGAAAGAACTATGTATAATATATTGATTTATATTTGAAACATCAGAATTAGGGAATTCTTCTTTAAACCACTATTTTCCAAATAATATTTATATCACTTTCTAAATCTCTAGAAAATTAAATTTCCAAATCTCCCCACTGTGCAACTGCTTGGCTCTTGCTCCCACTGCTTTTGCTATGGTTCCAGAAAACTTGTTTGCTGCCACTCTGTCTCTCGCTCTCGCTCGCTCTCTCTTCTTCCCTACGGCCCCACATTGGCTGTCCCGCTCGTGCTGCCCAAGCAGCTCCCTAGCAAATTGGAGCTTGTTGGTTTAATTTGTGCTCAAACTTCTTCCAGTTCTTTTGCTGCGCTCGTGTCAGACGGTCGGCCGAATCGTCTCCCCGTGCGATAGTGTGTGTGCGTGCTCAGCGACTAACTAACTTTCAGAGCTGTAATTAAGCCTAGACACGCGAATATTCGTCACTTTGCATACATTTTGGCGCCAAGCTACTAGTAACGGTTCAGACCCATTCGAATAAACCAAAATGGCAGGCGGCAGCAAGCGGTACTCACGCAACAATTCCAATGGCAACTTCCAGCCACTGCCCGAGCGCGGACCAGGTAATACAATCGAAAAAAAATCGGAAAGCTATCTCGTACCTCCTCCGCTGGCTCTTATCATCCAGCCAGGTGATGATGATGATGATGGTCCACGTTGTCCACTTTGGTTTAGGGCGACGACAGCGAGCTAGCTAGCTTCTTATCTTCCGAATAAAAAATATTTATTGGCCTCGTAGCAGTGATTGCTGCTGCTGGCAGCAACGTCAGCAGAAGAGCAGCGTCAGCAGCGCCAACGTGGCCGAAATATCAATACAATACAATAAAATAATAAGCCAAAAACCTGACATAAAACCATTGGTGAACACAACAGTTTTTTGCATATTCCCCCCGACGTCTGTCTGTGCTAATTTTTATATAAATTTCTTGTTTTTTGCCACGTTGAGAACTACGCTTGGCAACAAAATTTCGCTCATCATCATAATTCCAGCTTGCATTGGCAGTTTAGTTCAGAATTAAATTAATATACACGGGCAGGTACAATGTTATCAGCTTCTCTCCGAGGGGCTCTTATCTATGCAGTTTTTTGTTGGTAGTGCTGTATATTTTTGTATTCCTCGGAGGAGCCCCCTGGTGCACTTCACTTTCGACCAAAACTCGTTTCAAGGCAAAATATAAACCAGTTCTCTCCTCTCGATCATCAGCATCATCATCATCGGCTCTTTTGTTCATCTCAAGTTGCAATTGTACCAAAGTCTTGGAATCGGATCCAATTGATACTTTGGTAACTTTCTCTCGCGGGAGAGAGAAGGAGAGAGCTCTTTAACTTTAACCCACTTGAGGGCTCAACATATTGTATTGTATGTTGCCATCTCATCACCAGTAGTGTCTCCTTTCTAATTTATTTCCCCGGGTATTTACATAATTCCATTCAGATCGTGTCTGTCTGCGTTGGCAACGTTAGACAAATTCGAATCTGAATCCGAATCCGAGCCTAAAACAAGTTTAACCAAGTTTTTTTTTGTTACTGCAGCTCTCCAGCAATATCATAATATTCCTGTTATTTGAATATATAGAAATGTCACCAAATGCGGATGTTATGAAATTTTTAATTATGATTTAACCTAATACATTTTAGGCTGGAGATTGAGGTAATCAAGTTCTTTTCATATAGATTTAAGGTAGATTGAACTGGTACTCTTTTCAAACTTTGTAGGGAGCTTTTCCTAGGCAGCAATAAATGTGTTTTAAAGCTATGCAAGTATTTCAGTTTCAAGAATATGTAAAAATGAATTTATACAATTTATTGTAGTTAATTTTATGATGAAAATACTCTCTTTATGTAATTTATTTTCATTTATTCAAATAAAAAGATACCCATTTGTTATTAGAATAAAGAATTCGAAGCTATAACATTGATCGATTGTTGATTATAAAGATAGCCTATCTAAATTATCTTATATCCACAAAAAAATCTATTAATGGTGGCTCCTTCGCTCCTGTATTGATAGTTTCTCGCCTTACAAATCAATTCCTATTAATCCCCCACCTATCAATGGGCAGCCAACAAACAAATCCAATAGTTCCAACACTTGAAGGTGTATTTATAGAATCTTCGCTTGTTTGAGTATCTTAATTGGGTTAAACCCAGACGCCGTGGGGGCAGCGACTTCTTATCGCTCAATCCGAATGCCAAATAGCGCCGATGAAAGCGAATGGAGCGAAGATGGCGAAGATATAGCGGCGAATGGAGGAAGTGTTTACGTCAGCGGTTCTGTATATCCGCTGGCTATATTCCCGCACGAGCTGGAGGAGAATACTTAAATCGATTCTTAGGCATGTTTCAATTCATTTCCGTTCCACACACTTGGACACTCTTTTAGGCGCCGCCAACGCCACCGCCACCGCCGCTCTTCTCATTAGCATTTTCTCTTCTAGCTCTCTTTAGTTTTCCGGCTGGGTCCGGAAAATCTGAACTCTTCCTCTAGCCATTCTTTTATACGTTCCGCTAAATAATATTTCTCTAGTGTGTAGAACTTGGCAACGGACGTCAAACGTCGCACCGCGAACGAACCGCGATCCGCAGGAAAATCGAAAAAACCGCCGAAAGAAGAAAAATGTCGAACAAATTGTGTGAGTGAACCCACCGGGCCACGAGTGTTGTTGTTGGTTGGTAGTTGGGGTTAGAATAATATGAAGAGCTATAGAGGTGCAGGCACAGAATGAAATGAAAATGCCAACCGATAATTACCAGCTAAGCAGCTGGGGCAGCCGTGCAGCTCGAATCCATTGCAGAGATTCATCTATTTATCTCATAGATTGCATAATTGCCGCCAGCTGAAAAGATATAGCTACACATATGCGTATGCCTGTGTATATTTTGGTATCTGCCTGCCGTCCACTTTATCTCTTTTTTGTCTTCTCTGTGAGTGTTTATGAGCGCTATAAATTGGGAAATGAAAATTCAAATGTATATCTCTAAGATTCTCCACCTTGAACTGCAGTAACTAATGAATCGAACCCCTTGCTTACCTTTCCAGTGGAGTCCCTGATCTACTGGCGCGATGTGAAGAAGTCCGGCATTGTTTTCGGCGCCGGCCTGATCACACTGCTGGCCATCTCCAGCTTCTCGGTGATCAGTGTCTTTGCCTACTTGTCGCTCCTCGCTCTCTTCGGAACTGTGGCCTTCAGAATCTACAAATCTGTGACACAGGCCGTGCAAAAGACAAACGACGGACACCCCTTCAAGTGAGTTGAATAAATCAAATATTAAATAAAACAATAAGTAAAATATTGATTTAAATTTGTACATTTTCAGAGAATACCTTGAACTGGATCTGACGCTGTCGCAGGAGAAGGTGCAGAACATTGCCGGCGTGGCTGTGGCACATATCAATGGCTTTACCGCGGAGCTGAGGCGTTTGTTTTTGGTTGAGGATCTCATCGATTCGATCAAGTTTGGCGGTCTTCTGTGGGTGTTCACCTACATCGGTGCCTGGTTCAATGGCATGACTCTGGTCATCTTGGGTGAGTTCCTGGATTTACTACAATTACCACAAGCCGGATTAATAACCTATTTCTTTTATGCACACAGCCTTTGTGTCCCTGTTTACCTTGCCCAAGGTCTACGAGAACAACAAGCAATCGATCGACACCTACTTGGATCTGGTGCGCAGCAAATTGACAGAGATCACCGACAAGTAAGTGTGGACCCTTGAGATCCTTCTATAATATTTCTACTAATTTCTTGAATTCCATTTAATCCAGGATCCGAGTGGCCATTCCCATTGGCAAGAAGCCAGTGGCTGCCGCTGCCGAGTCTGACAAGGACAAGTAAAGAGATCCCGCAATTAGCTACAGAAACAACAACAATAATACAATGTTTATTTATTTATTAAGCTTTAATTTTGAATGGTTTTAATATTCATCCAGGCATTAAATAAATAACAAGTCTTAGCGGCAATGTTTACATATATTAATTGTATAATTGCAATCTACATCTACAATCGATAATTGTAAAGCAAATTTCAACAAATTTCAACCCAAACTTATCAACAAATAATAACTTGTAGCAGTTGCAAATATTGTCCAACGTGTCTTTAAGTTTTTAACGAACGAAACAAAACATAAAACAAACAAAAAAACCAAGGAAACATAGTGAAGAGTGAAATAAAAGATCATATATAGGCGCAGCAATGCAATTAAAACATTTTCCGAGTTCCAGTAATTTCCAATTAAATCAATCATCATGATTTTTTATAGTTTTTTTAATTATTCTGAACCTTCTTTTTTAATTAATTAAATCTTTGCTTTAGTTTTAGTTTTACTATTGTGTTGATTTTTTTGTATAAAACAACAAGAAGAACTAAGAAGATTACTCTTAAAACAAACAAGAAAAAATCAAATAAAAAATGAAGTAAAAAAATCCACAACTAATGATTTTTGTGTTTTCTAGCATTTTTAATAAACAAAACAAAAAATCAACAAAAATATTTATACATATATAAAATAAGTAAGCTGATCCGTAAGTCATTAAGCACGCAACTCATCTCGTCGAATGCAAAATGGTGGCCCAAATGGTGGACCAAAGGAAGGAGCTTGAAGTCTTTATTTTGGCGTGAATCATAAAATAAAACCTTAATCGTAAAATGATAATGATGAATTTCGAGCAGCTTTACCGCTTCATTTCGCATCAAATGGCCTTGTTTCATAATTGTACAATTAATTTGTAAGCATTTTACATGGAATTAAATCAAATATTTAATGCAAATTTACATTTGTTGCTTCAAATGTTCATTATTACTATTATTAATTATTACTCTGTAACTCTTTGTTGCTTGATTGTTGAGAGATCTTTGAGTTTTGAGTCGAGTCCCCACATCTAGATATATGTGCATGTGCTGTACTGTATTTTAGGCGTTCTTCTAAACCAGACTAACATACATACGTACATATATACCAATAGATATTTTTGCAAATTAATACACTCGAAATATATATGTGTATGTATACAAAATGAAAGTGAGATAAAACCAAGACATCGCCTGAAGAGAGAACGAAATGAAATTTTTAAGTGCAACCAACTTTTCGAGGGTTTTTCTTTAGTTTAGTGCAACTTTACATACACACACCTATGTAATCGCAAAAACAAAAACAGGAAAGAACCAGCAGCAACAGATAACACAAATATGTAAGTTTGCTATGAATAGAGATCGAGATAAAAAAAAACATAAGAAGCGCGCTCTAAAACGTATTTAATTCTATGAATGAGGCAACACAACAGCAACAGCAGTTGGCTATGATCGTAAAGTTTCAATAAAAATAAACTCTTATAAAAGTATATTCCTCAACGATTGTTTTACTCTTGGATTGTGGGTTTTAGTTCTTTCGGATTAATTTATTTTAGGATGAAAATAGCTGCAGCCAAAGGAGTACAAAAACGAAATCTACCCATCTCCAAGGACCTAAACAGCCAGAAGGAGTCATTTCCGAGCCTATAAATCATATATATTCTTGATCAGCATCAAAAGCCCAGTCGATATAGAAATGTCTGGTAGAAATTTTTATTGGGTTAAATGTTAAAATTGTAAACAAAAAATTGGCAAAAAATTAATTTGAAAACAAATTAAAATTCAGTATGCAGATTTATTAACCTTGTGAAAACTAACTTAGAACAGTTTTCCGACGTCAATTATTATATTTGTAAGCTTTAATTTGCCCACAAATTATCTTATAAAACGATGGGTAAATATTTAAATTGAAATACTTTTTTCGGGGTATTAGTATAATATCAGTCAGAAGCACAGAACAATGTATGGGAGTCATTTCCGAGCCTATAAATCATATATATTCTTGATCAGCATCAAAAGCCGAGTTGATCTAACCATATCCGAGAGGAAAAAATTTCGGAGCCATTTTTTCAAAATTTTATAAAAAAAAAATTACAAAAATTTTATATAATATAATACAATTCCTAAGAATTGTATTAAGATTTATTAATCTGATAAAAACAAGCGTAGAAAAGCTTTCCGAATGGAAACTAATGTTTTTTTGGCTTAGTTATTATATTTTAATAGCTTAAATGTGCCAAAAAACTATTAAGATTTTGAAAAATTACAAACATTTTATTTTTTTGATTAACAACTCCATATTCTTGTTTATCAACCATTTTAAAACCACTACAAAAATGATTTAAGAATTTCTTTTTCAGTTCGTTGTGATGTATTCCAAATTCGACCCCTTATGGAATTGCAAGTTCGGCAGGGTGTACAAAGTTCAGCTTCCCTCAGTTACCTTCCATTTTTTTCCATCTCTATTTCAATCCTCTAGTATTCCAAAACCAAATAAAAACACGACACCAGAAACATTTACATTTGAATATATTTGCAATATTTAATATGACTTCAATTTCTTTAGTTTCACTTCGCCTAGCTACAGATGAAAACTTTCGTATAATGTGTATAACAATCAATAATCGTTTTAGTTTGGTTTTTTCTTTTTTTTGTTAAACCTTTATAATACAAATACAAACATTTGTTCATGTACAATTCGAAATATATATATATATGAAGACTTTTTATTTAAAATTTGTATACGCATGGCGCTACTGACTTGAGTTTATTTTTTGATTTTATTTAACATGGTACAGCATCTGATTTAATTCAAGTTTATATATTGTATTATAAGCAGACATATATATAGCTTATAGGATGTCGTCTATATAACACTTTTGATTATGGTAATTGCGTATTTAGTATTTAGTTTTGATTAGTAGTTGGTAGGTTGAGAAGCAAACGATGATCGAGTCGATTGGAATGTGAATTTGAATGCGAATGCGAATACCAATTTCGTTAGAGAATACTATCAAGTTCCGATTATATAATAAATTTGGCCAAATATATCTTTTGCTAGCACACGATTACAACAACAACAACAACAGCAATGCATACACACACACAGTTACTAGAATTCAGTTTTTGATATGATCATGAATCACAACAATGGGTTCTATATATCCAAATATCCATGGAATTAGAGGAATAATATACACAATATATGTATATATGAGTAGGCGCAATATCAATGACACATTAACGCTGTCTGTACATAGTTCCAGCTCTCTCGCTTTGATTATCATCTTGTAAAATAATTAACAATTCTCTTTTTTGGTTAAAAGTTTGCTTTCTAAAAAGATCAACATAAAAAACTTTCCAAAAGTTATCAAAATCAAATAAAAAAGCCATTCTTTGGAACGATAGCAAGCTTAAAACCGATAAAAACAATATGTTCGTATAGTTATAGTTAAAGATTTAGCCTTCCGCGTGTATATATATATACGTATAGCTCTTTGTAAAAGTGTAAGTATAATTATAAAATATAAGTAAGTATGACGAACGGCAACGTGAAAAGTGTCCGTGTTCGGTATGGCTCAGTCTTCTGCTAAAACTCAAACTCAAAATCCAATGGCGATGATGTTGAGGAGGACGTCATGGGCATTTCAATATATGTAATATAGATATAGAGCTTTCTCTATCACGACTGACTATCGGCATACGTTGGCTGGCTGGCTTAGGGCTAGGCATTGTTGTTCTCGCCGCAGCACTGTATGCAGTCCATGCAGTTGTGCTACCTGTTGCCATCACTCTTTCTGTTCATATTCGAGGAGGTCAGTTGTACCTACAAATAAACGAGATATTTAGTAAAATCGAGTAGAACTAAGGCTAAAAGGCAAGCAGAAAGCGTGTGAAAAGTTTGGCATGCTAGCAAGGCAAGGCTCAAGGCGTGCTTGGGCATTAACTGACCTTCGATCCTTGCATTATTATTATTATTTGTGGTGTTCTTAAGCTTAATGTGTTTCAACTTTACGCACACAATGCAACGCAAAAAAAAAACAGGAAGAACAGGTGTTTCAAAAGGTGAACAACACATCCAACAAAGTTAGAGAGACAGTGAGAACAGTGAGAGAGAAAGCATTGACATGTCCTTCGCTTGATTTACCTGCAAGGAACGTATGGTGTCCAGTAGGGCCTTCTTCTCCTCCAGCAGTATGCTGATGTCATCCTGGGCAGCCTTCAAATAAGAGCGCAGCACATCTGTCTCCTGCTTGGTCCTGTGCCTATCGATTATACATTTTGTTTAGGATGAAATAATTCGCCTAGAAGCTAATGCTTTGAGCTATTACCTATAGTTATCCGTGTTCACTTTAGAGTCAACCAACTGCTTGCGCAACTGATCATTGTCCAGCTTCATTTGCTGCATCACCAGCTGCATGGATAGCAGCTCCCGATCTCGCTCACGCGGTGCTCCAAACAAGGCACTGCCCAGAGCCTGATTCTGGGCCTCACTCATGTTTGTATCTGCCAGAAAATGAAGTTCATATAACCATAACCATAACCATAAGTTTTGCACCTTACCTATGGGCTGGATATTGAGCACTCCAGACTTGTCACGCACTAGGCGCATGCGGCCAATGCACATATTTATGGGCACGGGACCCGGTGAGGTAATATTAACGGGCGGACGGTCCTCCAGCAAATTGATGCGAACGTTTTCCACATTTACCTAAAGACAAGTAATCATAAATAATAAAAAATGTTGTCTTTTGTAGGAGAACCATTCAAAGAGTACACATACTGTGATAGGCATTGGCGGTGAGATGACCTCATCCTCGGCCAGATCGCCCAGACCGATTACAGTGCTCATCGACAGATCCATATTGATGTTATTTACGCGAATCTCGGCATGGTGATCGATCCAGCTGGAATTTGAATTCAGAAAATGAATATAATTTCATTTTCTTCGAACATTTTTCTTGAATCTCCCTCACCTTTGGATGCGCTTGCGATCAATGGGACCTTCAATTACTTTGGGCATTTCCAGGGTCTCCTCCATGCGCAGACGGATGCAGGGTGGAGCCTCTGGGTTGTAGGGCGCCAGATTCCAGGCCTTGCATCGCGCTCCGAACTTGGTCTGAGGTTTAGGGGTTAGAGAGTGAGATACCATTATAGTTCAAGGTCCCACAAAGGCTGGAATCATGATGATAAGCTACGTTTGGATACAGCTAGAGAACAACATGCAAAGCTGAAAGCACACCCATGCAATGTGGGTATGAGTAGTGTGTGTTTATGTGGTGGTGGTTGTGTTATGGGAGAGATGGTGTTACGCATCTTATTTTTAATGTTTTGAATGTTTTTATGTTATTTTCTTTAAGCAGCCATGTTGTGTGTGTATTTAGGTACTTAGTTTAGTTGGTTTTAACAGTACAGTTGTTAGTAGTAGTTATTTACTTTTGTGGTTGTCCCAGGTCAGTAGTTAGTAGTTTTGTGCTTTGTGGTGGCTTTTCTTGTTGTTGTTAGTGTTGTTCTACTGTACTTTGCCTAGACTTCTATGTCTCTGAATGAACCAATTTCGTTGCAAATCATAAATCATCATCAACAAAGCAATACCAGCAAGGAAATGATAAAATCAAATGGAATTTGTAGGGATCTAAAAGCATGTACTTTTTTTGTGTGGGCGACTGGATCATTCGTCGTTCTAACGCGCTTTTCATGCTCGAAAAAACCATTATTATTATTATTCGACTGATAGAAATCCATTTTCATTCGCGTTGAGCAAGGTTATTCCCTCCGGCAAGCTATCAACTACTCAACTAATGGCCAAGAGCGCCCAAAAATGCGATTGCAAACAGGCCAAAAGTCAACTACAATATCAAATGATAAAATATATAATAAACGCACCGAAAAACCATTAATTTATAATAATTAATAGATAAATAATAATTCTGTTAGCTTAAACTCTGGATAATATATGTACAAAGCGGTTAAATTATAAATACAAAATCGTAGGCAGTTAATAAAGTAAGGAATTTTTCAATTGTTGTATATTTTTGATACCTTGTTTGCTTGATGCGCGATCTATTTTTGGTTTGGAGTGTTGTTGTAGTTGTTGTTGTAGTTGTAGTTGTTGGTTTGCAGTTGTTGGTGATTGTTGTAATTGTTGAAATTCGTGTCATGTAAGGATTGTCATAGATCAATTTACAAGTGTGTTTTTTTTTGTTCGATTTTTATGTTGATTATAATTTTTGGTTTTGAATTTTGTATTAGATTAGCACACATTGAGATCGATTTTGAGTATATATTTAATAGTTGTTTTTTTATAAGAGAGAAAGAGAGAAAATATAATGAGAAAATGATTATATGATAAGTTATCTTACAGGAAGAGCTCACTTGCTTTGGAAATAAAAACACTTAAATAATAAGAGAAACCTAATGAAACTTTCAAAGTGTTTATATTAAAGGTTCTTTGGATAAAAGATATCGAAACATGCAGAATGTTGAGAAAGTTCGAAAGCGCAAAACATTTAATTGAGCAAAATCTTTGAGAATTAACCGAAGAATTATATATTTTTTTATATATTTACAAATTAAACACAAAAACAAATGAAGGAAACAAACAAACAAGTAACTGAAAAAAAAGTTGATATAAAAAATAGGTCAAGAAGTCTACCTGTAGCTCATCCCAAGGAATGGCTCCGCACTCGTCACAGGAAACGGCAGCCACCTGCAGGCGAACCGAGGACTTGGGACCCTCCTGTTGGCGTATCAGCTCAACGGTAGTTAATCTGTAAGCAGTTTAACAATAAATTGGTAAGAAATACTTTTAAAAGAAATCAAGAAAATCAACCTAAAGGTGGCCATGGACACCAGATCGCGTCGCCGCCAGGTGCTGCCCTCCGAGGGTTCCGATGGCGAGGACATGTTCGTCTTGTAGCTGCTCGGCTGCTCCTCGTACACCTCACTGGCCACCTCCACCGGCGAGGCCTTCATGTTGTTGTCGTTGGTGAAGGGATTCAGTCGGAACATCACATCCATGCAATCCATGGTCTTGTCGTCGCCCATCACCGCCGCATAGTTCTCCGAATCGGAGCTAATGTCGCTCTGTATGGAGAAGGTATCACTAGCATCGTCGTTCGGTGTGCCCGACTTAATGGCCGAGTCAATGGAAGTCATGAAACTGGAGAAGCCCTTCTTCATGGACAGCAGTCCGGAGTTGATCTCCTTTGTCAAACTGGGCACGGTATCGCCGCCCCCGGATCGACTGCCGCCACTCTTGCCGCTCTTCGAGGCCGAGGAGATCGACTGGGACTGCGATTGCGTGGAGATGCCCGTGTCCGGGCGAGAGCCCTGGCTGGGCGTGGAAGAGGCCAGTGTCGGTGTGCTTTGTATCTGAACATTGTAGCTGCAAGAGGAAGGGAAATTATTGTAAGGTTTATGGTTTATTGAAGCTTATCTCACCCATGCGTGTTAGGATTGGATATGTGTATGCCGCTGTCGAAGGGCGGCTCATTGGTCACCGGGGAAGGTGTCTCCACGCTGCCGAAGGTGTTGCTCTTTAGCTGATCCAGTGGCGGAGGTGTGGGCCAGGTTATGTTGCCGCCTGGTTACGATTTATTATCGGGGTTAATTAGAAATGTTTTAGGGGAAAGCGTATACGTTTCGTTTTTTACAATATTGATTAGGCTCTAAAATAGCTCTGCTTGGGTTAGTAATTTAGAGTACAAAATAAACATGCGAGATATACATATTTAAAGGGAGTTATATTGTCTCTGAAGCCAAGTAAACGAATTGGGATATATATTCATAGATTTACTAATAATAATAATAATATCTGAAGAGGTTAATGCACTGCGACCACTAGGGTCTAGATTATGCAGCTGCTTGCGCAGTCTGCATTGCCCGGTCAGGAAACCCGTGACTATTCGGGGAGATCCTTTGGTCCTTTTGCTGTTGTAGCTACCTAGCAGACGTTTACTCTGCCTTGCTCCTTGTGACGACCGCCAGAAGTCATCGCAGGCCGTCATGAGATCCACACGACTACTCTAGCTGATGACTCCTGGTAGGTTCCGGGCCATAGAAGGGCGTACTCGCCCCCTTTCTAGCCATGCTGTCGGCCACTTCATTGCCGGAGATCCCCGCATGCCCTGGTACCCAGTGTATGGTTACTTTATTGTTCACACCCAACTCATTGAGTGTTCCTATATATTTCCATACTAGTCTGGAAACAATCTAATGTGCATTGAGTGGTTTGATATAGAATTACTATATTGTGATACATTTCAACTCGCTTATATACCCATTTTTCACTTGACTTCAGTTCAACAGCTCCAAATAAGGACAAATGTGTGTGTAAAGGTCCTAGGTGCCCAGCCTAAACGCATACAAGAATTGTAAGTGTTAAAATGTTCTAGTTCGACTTGAAAGCGAGAATTACAGCAGCAAGTGTTTAACTAGCTCCTGGGTTAGTCTGGTGATCAAAGTGAGGGAGCTTAGTATCTTATGGTTAGGACTAGGAACAACACAAAATCGGTGAGAGCTACTGGTGTGTTAGTAGTGGGTTAGGACATTAACTAGAGTCGTGTGTTTCAGGTATGTAGATCTCACTGGACGTTCGGGGTTAGTTACTTAGGCTATAAAACTAAAGAGAGTTGAAGAGAGACAACAAAAGATATTTAAATTCTTACTATTCATGTGTAAATCGTCACCCAAACTAGCTGAGTCGGGTACGACACTTTCAGCATCACCACCACTTGATTCCTTACCAGGTGTTGGCGATGGCATCACGAGCGTCACCTCGATCTGCGGCACAACGCACCCAAATATGATTGATTTTTGTTCATTTTGCTGGGAATTAGAATGTATGCATATGTCAGATGGTTTATCTTTTATACTGCAGTCAATACACAAATCTTGCCAAGATAAAAGACCCCCCTTACCTTATGCAAGATTCGCTCGGCATCCAGGTTCAGGAAGGTGGACATCTCATTGAGCTCCTCGGCCGCGCGCAGCAGAAAGAGCAGCTGGTAGTGATCGATCTGAAGGCTCACCAAGTTCGAAATGTGCGCAATGGCGTGCACATCTGCTGTGCGATCCGAGGCAGGAGCCGGCGGTGATGACGCCGCACTGCCGGCAAGACGGACATCCTCATCACTCATCAGGAAGGGATTGCACGCCTGGAGGGGTGGCAACGTGGGCAAAGGTGGCAGACCCATGCTCTCCATACTGGCCGCCGCCGTTCCGCCCTTTCCCACATCCAGTTGTGCCTGGGCGGAGCCGGAGTGCAGCCACAGGGTGATGGGCACCGCGTCCACGAACGGAATGGATTTGTTGGGACCGAGCGAGCGGGCGCCCAGGAAATCCACCCACACCGGGTCCAGCTTGATGCACCACACATCCCGAGGCTCCAGCCACATGACATAACGGGACAGGTACTGCGTGGAGGCGGAACGGGGCAGTTGCTGGCCGTCGCCGGGCGCCATCATGCTCACATCCGAGGCAGCCACGTGCGACAGGATGCGATCCGTGACGATGCACATGTCACCCTCGACCGAGGGAAAGGCAGAGCCAAAGACCAGGGATCCCTCCTGCAGCGAGTGTATGGCTTGGGCCAGATCCGCCCTAGAGCTGCCCATTTCACGGATGTTGGTCAGTGCAAAGCGCGAAACTTGGATCTGCATGGTCTTTGGTCGATCCTTTTGGCTCGGCGAATCCACGGCTGCTTCCATCACGACACGCGGCATAATCGCTTCCACCTTGACGTCCATGTACATCAGATTCGGCTCCTGATCCACATTTACGGCGGCCATCTGTGTGCCATTGGAGCCATTGGAGGCAATCGAGCCGCGTGCGCTGCCCGGCTGTTGCTGCTGTAGGGGATGCTGTAGGGGATGCTGTGGCGTGTGATGCAAGGTGCTCTGGGATCCAACACTGGTACGCAGCAGGCTCTCGTGCAAACTGAGGCCAAAGGAGTTGAGCCACAGAATGGAGCTGATATCGAAGTGCATTTGGATGGGATTTACATGCACGAACACCTTAGAGGGGGGCACTATCGAGGGGAGAGCAAAGAGATAGTAAATAAAAGAAACTGAAACGTGTTTTTAAAGTCCCCAAACTCACATGGAAAGACAAAGTCGCCGGGGTAATAGAAGTAAGTATATTCCGCATGGATGATGGGCATCTCGGCGGGAAAC